>CANYCX010137583.1:0-18036 GCA_948193385.1 Breynia disticha f. nivosa
TCATTAGGATTCTTATTTCTTTAATAACCTGGAAACTATTTTGTAAACCCTTGTATATACATATGTTATAAAAGTTGTGTTTAGTTTTAAAATGTTCTTCAAATTTATTCTTTATTATTGTTTATTATTACATTAAAATGAAAAACTTGATTTCCGGGTTTGAGTGTCATTTGTTGGAGTGAAGTATACGCAAATGATATTTAAATTCGGAAGTCACACAAGATGGAGCAAAAACACAAAGAACAGCGGTTCGTGACACAACAACAACTGAATAAAGAGTGCTTACCGACACAACAACAACAGAATGACAAACAATTCACAAAGCTCCAGCACTAGATGGGTTATTTTTTTGAGGTCGTTCATTGATCCCAATGTTTCGTCTTCATTGTGTTTGTAGTTGTAATGCCCTGTAAATTCTAAGGGAATATTACGAGAATTCGGCAAAAAAAATGCCATTTTTTTAAGCTCGGAACGGCCAGTCAGGCTGTTCCATGGCTGTTTGCTATTATAGGCCAGGTGAAATGGCCCTTGGGAACGACCACTTGGCAATTTCCCATGGCCATTTGGCCTTTCCAGGCAGACTAAATTGAAACGCAAAGTTAAGTCGGGGAGCGAGAGGGAAAACACTTGTGTCGAGCCAAAACCTTTCCAAACTGTCCCAAACACTTACTAAACCTTCAAACCTCAATCCTAAGACTTTGCCATCCAAGAAACCATCAAGAAACACCCACATTCCAACATTTATCATTCTCTCACTGATTTCTCCTCACATTAGAGTCAAACGAAGGAAGTAAGGTATGAAATTCTTCTTAAAAGCTGAACGAATGGGTAAAAATACGTACATTGCATGGGGTTTTGTTCGGTTTTTATTAGAGAACATGAATCTACAAGTCATGAAACTTGAAAAATGGAATTTGATTAGGATTGAAGAGTTAGGGTTTGGGTTAAAAATTGGTGTCTTATAGAAATAAGAGTGAGGGTAAGAAATTTAGTTTGAATTCGTGTATAACGAGTAGAATGTGGTTATATTGTGAGTAGGTATCGATATTTGGGACTCGAGTCGGAGGCCGGGCGACGAATTGCGTAACATCCCAGAAATTTTTCGTCGTAAATTTATGAAAAATAATTGTTTAAACATCAATATATAAAGATTGATTAAAGGTTGGCATAAGGTTGACACGAAATAAATAAAGAAAAATAAAAAATTCTGAAAATAGAAAGTATAAGTGGTGGCAGCAAAGTACGCGTAGTGGGCACGACGATGCGTACTTTGCCATCCACCATGCATGGATTGCTGATTTCTTGAAAAAAAATATAAATGGATAGAAATGAAGAGGCAAGACTCTTATTAAACCTTCTATTCATCCTCCTTGCAAAGAAAACATGAAAGAAGGGCAGAGGAGTGAGAAAACACTTTGTTTGTAAGTTAGGGTAGTGAATTAACTCCATCTATTGCAATAATTTATGCCAAAGTCATAAGGTAAGCGGTCTTAAGGTTTACATAAGGTTTAAGCCTTGATTTTGATGCTTATGTATGGCTGTTATATGAAGTTTTTGTTGCTGGGAATGATGTTATTTATGTAAAGAAATGGACCTTGCTAGTAGGAATATGTTAGGATGTTTTTATGGTGCAAGCTTGATGAAAAGAGTGAGAGATCAAGGAAATGATTTAGGGTTGACAAACGGTTTACTGTTGGAATTGTAAACCTTAGTAATTACATGTGTTTGAATGGAAAATTCTTGCTAGAATCATATGTTATTGAATGCTTAGAATTTGATGAAATCATGGAATATGATTTAGAAGATGTATTCTTGAAATGGATAGAATTTGGTAAGATGAGGTCATAAGGAAATGAGAAAGACTAGTTGACAAATGTTTGTTTTGATTCTTTTAATGAAGAATGAATGTGGTAAATGAGTGTTAATGATTTGTATGTAATGAATTACATACAGGAGGATCTTTATGATTGAGAAGTGATGATTGAGCTGTATTAGTTTCTAGCTTTTGTTGCTTTTCGAGGTAAGTGTTCTTACGCTTACATATTGATTCATATTTTGTTTTGGGCATAGAAAAGGATATAATGCTACGTTGAGTTGCTAGATTCTAGATGAACCATATTGATTGCATTGTCTGGTTCATGACTGCTATTATTGTTTGGTTTGTGAGTGATATGAGTGAAAATATTGTATAATGATGTTTATGTCTAGTTGACATATGGTTGATGTTCTTATGATTGCTTGATTATAAATCATATTGAACATGAGAATATGGAAAAAGATATGTATTGATTGATATTCATATGAGATTGATGAAAGCATATGATTGCTTTGTTGAGTATGATTGACCTATTGATATATGAATGCTTTGTTAATTCATTGTGTTACATTTATTGTGTGACACAAGCCTGTGTGGCAATATTGCTTCCGTGTGGATAAAGGACTTGCTATATGCTGTCCTAGATAGAGTTGTGTGCTCAGGCTATATGATATTCCTCTACTGTGTGCAATAGAGGATTCCCACTGCTGTGTGCTATGGTGGGCAAAACCCGGGTACATCCTATGTGGATTTGCATTAGCATTGACATTTCATTACGTACATTTGTATCTATGTTATGTTATGATATCTGTGTGATTTAGAACCTGTGTGGTTCATGATTGTTATGTGCTATCATGTGTGGATATAGATCTGTGTGATCTGAAATGTTGTGTTCTTAAGTTAATGAATTCCTGTGTGGATTATCAATAGCTGTGTGATATAATCCTTATGTGCTTTATGTTGCCTATGTGGCTATTATGTTTGATTGTGAAAGGGAAAGCTGTGTGCTCCTTATTGATCATAGTTGTTGTGTGTTATACTATGAGATGTGCTGTGTGCTAAAAGAATGTAGCTCTATATGAAACGAATAAGGAATAACCTATGAAACAATAGAACTAAGGTGTAGATTGTTGTGTGCTAATTACCTTAAAGCAGAATTTGAATAGGTAGATTTTCGTAAATAGTACATCCTTGTACTGATCAGCACGTCATCGTGTTGGATATTAAAGTTGAATATGAATGAACTTGGATGTCAATACAGTATTTGACTATTGGGGATGAAGGGATGAATGCGACCTCGTATTCATCAACACGCCCGTGGCAACTGGACCCCTGCACTTCATTTAAAACTAAATTGTGTTTACACTTACTGAGTATATGTTTATACTCACCCCTTTTATTTGTTTAGATGTTGTGCAGGTATAGCACGATTGCCGCGAGGAGCACTTGAGCACATACGTCGCAAATATGGATAGTTTTGAAAGGATCTTTTAAAAGAAGTGTAATTATTTTTATATTTCACATTATATTATTTAATAACTCTTTTCTATATCCATGTTTATATTGCAACTGATTGGCAAGATTGGATAAATGATTTTATATTTCGAGATTTGAAATTAAAATCAGAAATGGTTTTGAATATTTAGAAAATAATAGTTTTAATTTTGAGTCTCACACACGGTCTCGGCATGGGCATGCCACTTGGGCGTGCTCATCTCTGCGGGACAGTGTTGGCACGAGTCATTGGCACGAGCCGTTCCAGGACCGTGTAAAAAATATGAGGCACGACCCATTGGCATGAGGCGTGCCTATATCGTGTGGGAAATGCTAGCCACGACCTGATGGCACGACCCGTGCTGAGGTCATGCCCATCATCTATTTCAAAACCAAAATACGCGACTATTTCTCTCATTTCACACAAAACTCAGCAAAAACCCTACAAACACCACCATAACCTTCCTTGACCATGAAACCTTGTTTCCTACACATAGGAACTCGTCATTCCTGCAAAGGGATGGAATGTGGACGAGCTCAAGAGTTGTGGGATGGATTACGGCAAGGTAAGTTTCCATTTTTTAGAAAATTTATATGAAATAAGGTGAGTATTGTGGAGGATTTCGTAAGGTTTTGTTGTTATTAGTTATGGCATCTGTGTTTAACTTTATAATGTAGAAATGGTGAGAAATTGAGGATGTTAGGGTTTATTTAATTGGGGAAGTATGGGAATTAGGAATTGGAAAATGAAATTGAGTTTGGAAATGTGTGTAGTAAGCCAAATGTGGATTGATTCGTGTAGGAGTAAGGAATTTGGGACCCGGGTGGGGTTGAACCGATAACCGATTACGCGGATTACGAGGTAAGTGCACTTCACACTTACTATTTACAAGACTTGTTTTTGAATGGCCAAATTTATGTGATAAATACTTGAATTTGTGTTCTTGTGGATTGTTTGTGGATTGTTTGAAGATTTAGTAGGTATGTGTTGGCATGTTTGATTGCGATTCAATAATATAAGGTGTTATACATAAATGTCTTGTTATGAATCAAATGTTATGTAAATTTCCTAGTGTTGTTTCGATAAAATCTATGAATTAAATGTGTTAATTGTTCATATGATATGGGAAAAGTGTGGTGATGATTGGAATGTTTTGCATGGTTATATGCTTGTGAATTATGAGATGAATTATGAATTGATTATAAACATGTGATGAGGAATTTTGTAAGTGCCTTTGCCACTTTCTTTCATGTGTTTTGATTATATATATATATATATATATATATCAAGTGTAAGAAATGTATAATATTTATTCCAGTACCACAAATACCAACACCATATGTATCAACAATATCAACAATCAACATATACCACACACATCAACAATATCAGCAATCAACATATATACAAGTATAACCAATGTAAACCATTATACCAATACCATATGTATAACATTTATTCTATTATTTAGTCAGTATAACAACTACAAATTTAAGCTCATTTTTATACTCACTTGTTCTACTAGATATAAATTTTTTTGTTGCTATGTTTATCTCTCACTTGATTCTACTTGAGATCCTATAAACAATTTTCTCTATTTGACCTATATTCCAATGCAATTCTATGATGCATTCTTATGAATGCATGAATGCAAATTTTCTTCCTTTATTAAATCATTTTCTTTTATTCATAATTTTCAATTCATTCATAAATTACTCTAGAATTTCATTACTCTTTATAACTTTCTATATGGAAAATTTTGTTTTCCTATAGCGCATATCAGTTTGAACTTTAAGTTTGTCAAAACTAGGTGACAAGTTCTACAAAAAGAAGGTAATTTTTCTATCCAATAAATTTGTAAAATATATTTTATGCAGTAATATTCATATAAATTTTGTGAAAATAGACATCTAAAAGTAGACATCTTGAAATTTGAAACCAGATTTCATTCACTACCTAAACAAGTGTGCATGATTTAAATAATATTTACAATTTAAGAAAATTGTTGTCGTTTGATAATATAAAATAGGTGAACATACTTTAATATTTTGAACATATCTCTTTCAATTCTAAACATAATCAAGTAATTCCAACAACATATAAAAGTAGTCTTCAATATCTTTCTAGAACCATAAATCACATTTACTAATTCATTAGACCATTCAAACCATTATTTTCAATCTAACGCTGAGTTGATTAACATTAGGTGTTAATTGTCCCAAGAGAAGAATTAATTTAGTTTACGGATTACCATGGACCAATTGCAATATTATTAACATTACAATTACCAATTTATGATCAAACAATCCTTAGGGATTTGAAACCTAAATGTTCCCGTTTAATCCAATGTTTTCACCTTTTTTGTTTTCTAGTTTCAATTGAGTTAATAATTTATAGTTTCTTTTATTAACAATCATTACAATTTGTAGGCTAGATAACAATAACAAAGTAATTACCTATTACACGTATGACACTCGACTTTATTTCAAATTTTTACTTTAGATTAATCCAAATTGTACTTTTTAGTAAGTGTTTTTTTTTAAATTAAAAAAACTTCAATTCAAACCAGGAGAATAAAAATCAAGCTACAAATTACCTAAAATGAATACTCACATGCAAGTAATTTTATCATTCAAAATGAAGTACATAGTTTGAAATTGAATACGAGGCGAAAGATGGTGTTAAATTAAAGTTTACAACATTTTATGATCAAATGCAACATGATAGTTTAAAGTTTGAACACAAACAAGTTATAAATTATGTAGATCCCAAACCTTTGCACTTAAGTACTTAAAGTATTTCAAGAATAGATGTAAGGAAAACTACTTGATAGCCTCTCAATTTGGACAAATAAAACATTCACAAAGAAAAACAAAACAAGTATTTGACTCAATGAGTGCATACACTTGTGCCACTTTTTGAACCATATAGACCCTATTACACTTTTAGATTGAAGTACACATAATTTTAGTTGATCCCCTATCTTCTTTTCTAATAATTATATAAGTTCATTATGTATTCCCAAAGTCATTACTAGTGTTTTCCTTGGCTCAATTTACATTAGAATATCATTTACTCACTCCTACAATGTTTCCAACATGTTTGTTAAGTTTTAAACTCAATAAATCTAAAAAACACACAAATCTTGCCATGAGCTATTTGGTGCATGGTTGACAAGCTTGTGCACCAAATTATTCACAAAACAATGCACATAATGGGTTGTAAATGGTTGTGAGCACAGTTTATACAAACCGTGCACTAAATCATTTGTCTACCTATTTTATTTTGGATTGAATTGTTCTATCAACATTTGTGTCCATTTTATGGTTTGATAATGTGTTTAATGTTGAAATTGATAAAATTAACTTTTAGGTTGGTTAAAGGTTGAAAAATAAGTATTGCATCATGTTAACCCATGTTATTGTCAAATAAGTCGTGTTAACAAGCTAGAAAATAAAAGAAAATCATTATGGTGCATCTGGATGCAGGTAATGTATGTTACTGTGTGTCTAACGTACATTAATAAGATAGGGTTCAGACCAAAATGTTTTGTTTCTATCAATGGACTGTAACATACGTTATTCATGCAAATTATACATTCATAAATTAAGGTTCAGCCAGAATGATTAGATCATAGTGCACGGACAATGAATACGCTTGGATCAGGCCATATAGACACATGCATATGGGCTACACGACCTACACAACCAATTGTAACATACGTTACTGTATAGTCTAATGTGCATTATCAACACATTATTTAAGAATTAAACACTGTTTCATTAGGCAATAGAAAATGATAGAAAGATATGGATAGTTTAAAGAAAATGAGACATTTAAACCTTTAAACCTTTAAAAATAGTAGAGAAAGATTTGAAACCTTGCTAGAATAAACTATTGAGAGAAAAAGATGAAGATCACCGATTTATTCTTCAAGATTGATTGAATTAAAGAAAAGATTGATTTAAGTATGGTAACTCTTCTCCTATAAAAGTTTCTCTAAGTGAGTTCTCATCTCTTATTTATATCTTATGAAAGAAATATTTAAAAATAGTGTTGAGATTATAGTTATTGAATTTTATGTGAGGTTATGTTGTGGGGAATTTAATCTTGTATAAATTATAGATTGGGCAGAAACATTATTAGGGTTCTTGAGTCACTAGTTCTCACTTTAGCTTGAAAATAATTGTAAGAAAAAGAAATATTAATAGAATGTGAGTTAAAAATCCTTAGTTATGAGACAAAGTAGTGGAGGTAGGCTAGTTAGAGCTGAACAACTATAAATCATCCTATTGTGTTGTGTATTGCTTGTTTTATTTTTAGATGCTCAACAAAATTCCAAAGAATTCAAAAAATATGTACACACTATTCAAACCCCGTTCTAGTGTGTTTATTGATTGGTATCAAAGCGGCACTCTTATTGAAGGACCAATCTCCTAAGAACAAAGATCAAAATGGCATTGAAATTAGGCCAAAACAATTATGATTGTGGACACATAACAAATAGGCCACCATTCTTTAACGGTTCAAACTATATGACGTAGAAGAAAAAAATGACCATCTTAATCAAGTCTCAAGTCATTGTCATTAGACCTCATTTTCTAGGAACCACCGAGTGAGAAGTCAAACGAGAAAGAAAGTACAATAAAGAGGATTGGAAAGTTGAGTAAGAAAATTCAAACGCAATGCAACTCCTGTGATAATGCCAAAGAAATTTGGAACATGCTAAAGGTGACACATGAGGGAACTACCCAAGACAATGAGACAAAAATAAACATATCTCTACACGCCTATAAATTTTTCATGATGAAGAACAATGAAGCTATAACCTCTATATTTGATTACTTTTCCAAATTACTAATGGTCTTTCTTATTTTAGTAAACCTATTCATGAAAATGATCTTATAAAGAATATATTATGCTCACTTGCCAAAGAGTGGGATGCAACCACAATATTATTATAGAATCCAAAACCTTTAACCAACTTAAATTTAGTGCCTTAGTGGGATTTATCCTGAACTATAAGGTTGTTCTTAAATCTTAAAACTTAAAAATCAAATTGAAAGAGAAAGAAAAAAGATTGGCATTAAAACTAGCTGAAGAGGCTAGTGATGATGATGCTGACATAAATGAAGATGAAGAGACGACTCTTTACGCCAAAAATGTAAGGAGGTACAAAGCTCTCCTCAAAAGAACAAAAAAAGACTTAAGGAGAGATGGCAAAGGACGCTTCAAGAAGAACTTCTTCTCAAGCTACAAAAAGAATGATCGCACGTGCTTCAATTATGCAAAATTGGACTATTTCCAAAAGGATTGTTGATTTCCTTCTTCTAAAGCTCTGCATGTGTGACCCCCGAATTTAAATACCACTTATGTATAACTTCCCTCCTACAAGTGATACCTAAACTCGGAAATCAAGTTTTTGGATTTAAAAATAATATACAATCATAATAAAGAATAAAGAAGAAAGTATATTAAATCATAAATATACAACTTTTATAATCATAAATATACAAAAATTTACAAAAGTGTTTCCAGGTTATTAATGAAACAAGAATTCTAACAATTCTATTTTAAAAAATAACCCGACAAAATACTTATGATAGAATGTGCATGGTCATGTGCAACTCAAACCCTAATCCAAGGGAAAACCGTGCACTACACACCTCGGTCCTTTTGTAGCAAAATCTTCAAGACTTCTGAGCACTGCACCACGTCCCGATGAAAATGTATTTCTCAAAATCCTGCCGAGCATTACAGGCAATAAATTGCATGAGTTCTATACTTAGTAAGTAACATAACCATACAGGGTCGACTTCATTCAACATAAAATAATAAATTCAAATATTATTTTATGGCAAATTATAAATGTATTCAGCAGTAACATATGTTTTATATACGACTGCAAATACTCTGCCAAGAGCCAGTAACCCTCCCGCATCTCAAATTCATGCTCCCAAGAGCCATTATTTAATTTACATGCTCCCAATAAGCCCAAATGTATGCATGATGTGACAATGATCATATAGCACAACCATGCATATCCATGCCACGCTGAGTCATTAAGTATTAACCGCAACCACGACATAGCTTCACAATTTCACATTCAACAACAACAGATATTCCAGTCAGACACATATCATATCCAACATGCCAATTCACATCAATCCACATTAAATCACCTAACACTTACTCATTCAAATCACAATATTCACATGCAAGAAACATACAAGCAAAAGAAGTTGCGCTCGCGTTGCTTACCTTACAAAACACGCCTAAGGCTCTGGCCCAGAACTCCCCTCTCCGGTATTCTGACCTCCTAAAGAACAGTTCATAATTCATATTAATTATTTAATCACAATACCATACAAAGTAATAATTTATAAACAACTATGATCTAGATAATCCTCAGCTACCCTAATTAATTCCTCTCCTCCCATTTTCACAAACCTCACTAAATGCTCCTAACCACCATACTTAATTATGTTACACATAACCAACCCTTTAAACTTCTATTAAATACGAATTTCCCCATTTTTCCTACTAAACCACTACACCAATTTTACAAGCTTAATATTTTCTCTCTCCTCAACAAACCATAATTCAAATTGACAATTCAAATAACCTCAACAGGGCTCAAAGATTCTTACCTAAACCACAGAACACAGAATCGAACTTAGGGTTGAAAACCCCAATCACGTCACTATTCACCTTTGATGTTCTAACCCTGATTTCAGTCACCTAACACATATAAACACCTAAAATAGCTACCGGAGGTTAGTACACATACTAAGCTTTCCAACGAGCCATTTTACGCTCAAATCCAAGCTTAAATGACATAGTTTTAAGGCTAAAAACTATGATTAAGGGTGAAAAACGGGATTTGCAGAAATCATGGAAGAAATCTTATCGCAACTCGATCCTGGATCGACCCTAATCCTTCCCGACACGAGGATATCACAAAGAATAGTACTCCTATGGTTTCTTTTGGTTTAGAGAGAGAGTATGGAGGAAGAGAGAGTGTATTTAGAGAGAGAGAGCTAAAGGGAAGTATATATAAAGTTGGTTTTGGACAATTTTTCCCTCTACACTATTAATTACCGTTCCTTCGGTTTTCACTTTTCCCCGGTGACCTAAACTTCCCGAAAATTATTTTTATTCATAAATTCTCATTTCATCCACTCAACTACTATTTAATTAAATTGCAAAAAATTTCTTCATATTTTTATTAAATATTTTATTTAAATTTCAAAATAACGTAAAATGGAGGGTGTTACATCAACCACTAGGGAAACCATTCTAGATCATTAGAATATTACAAGCATACATTAGGATGTTATTCGGGCCAATTATATGTTTTCTGGGTAAAAATAACGCGGGTTTATGCTTGGATAACGTAAGTTATTCTTCCCTAATTCAGTAGTATGAATAACGTGGGTTAATGTCATATTATGCATTAGCGTATGTTATTTTGGAAATAACGTACATTAATGCTTCTGGAGCATTCTGCCTGAATTTTTCTAAGTCTTTTTCATGTATACAGTTATCCATCTGCATTAGGCATACTAAACAACTCATAAAGCATCCATACAAGTCATGTATACATCCAAATTATCAAGTCTACCATTTTAGAGACACCATTAATACATTACATCAAATCAACCACAACCATCAACATTCATATCATTCATACAAGCCTTATCAAGACTACCCACCATAACATTCTTAGCATTCTCAAGTTCTCACACAACACCAACCATAAGTGATGAATGAATGCATTATGCACATGCTAATACAATTCATACAATGCATTGCACCAAAGCATTAACTTTGCAAAGAAGAGACTCCACTCGATCCCATTGCACAATTGGCCATTATGCCCTCAAATAATTCATTTCGTCCATTACACCCATATATATATCAATCTGGCCATTATGCCCTTATATAAAAATTGATACGGCAATTACACTCTCTTATAATCATCACATGTCTCATGCAAGAATGCTCATATGTTCCACATAACATGAAATGCATGAGTGCAATTCATTTCCTCAAGGCTTTTAGCTTCAACACAATAATCCATAATGAGCAACAAGCAAGAATTCACAATAGAAATCAACCTCAACTCATACATCCATATTCCACATATTACAAACAACCAACCATGACCACATATTTGATTATCAAGAATCCATTTTATAACAACATAACCATACGATCAATATCAATCATTATTAAGCAACCAAACGAATAAAACCACTTTCATTAGTAAGCATTTACTTATATAACAATCGTTCACATGTTTAAAAAGCCTCAATTCCTTTTCCTTTTTCATCAAGAACATTATATAAACAACAATCTACCATTAACAATTCAAACATATCAAGTAAGTGGCATCAAAGCACTTACCCCGGGCTCCGAGTTTTGATCCGTCGCCCAATTTCCGAGTTGGGTTCTGAATATCGTTCCCTACACAAATACATTCACATTTCCAATCATTTAACACAAAATGTACAACATTTCAGCCCCCTAAATAGATTTGTACCCGAAATCCCCAAAACTCCTAAAACTCAAATTCTTCAAATCTCACAAAATCATATGTTTTAAGTTTAAAGGCTTATGGAATCAGAAACTACAACAAAAACCCATTAAAACCCTACCAAATACGCTTATTTTACAACACATTTCAGCTTAGCATTGGACATTTACCTTGATTCCCGTTTCTTTGAACCTTAGAAAGAGGATGGCTTGATTCAGAGCTGAAAACGTTGTTAATCTGGTTGAAATGTGTTGTTTTAGGATAGGTTTGGATAGGAGGTTTGGAGAGTGTTTTGGTAGGTAGGAGTGAGTTATGCCCCGGTTTTAGAGTGTCTCGGCCCTTTTAATGAGCTGTACAGGTACCCGATAACGTGCGTTATTTTGAAAATTAACGTACGTTAATAAAAATCAATTTCTAGGCAAATGAGGTTTAATAACGTACATTATTTTACCAATAAGGTACGTTATTCATATTATTTGATATAATAACGTGGGTTAACCTAAAATAACGTACGTTATTTTCTCTCAGACTGCTATACTTCGCAATTTCCGACCTCTTTTGATTCCTAACATGCATAACTCTGTACCAACACACTTCTAACTTATCATAAACATAATATAACACAAAACAAACATTTTTCAGAGCGTTACACTTAATCATTGTGGTGTCATTGGTTTCACGAGTTCTTCATCCATTTGGAAGAAATAAGGTGATTCAAATAAAACCTATGCTAGTACACAGTTTTGTTCATTTATGTGTTAATTTTATAGAGGAATTACATGGGTGGTTCTTGTAGAGCTGTCTTGAAGGTTATCTCGATGTATTTTGAGACAGTAGTTACTGTTATTGCTCATACAAAATCATTCAAGAAGAAGAACTAGGTGAATATCCACTCTTTCATTCAAGATTCAATTTTTAAATAACTAGCTTTGATCTTTAGGCTTTTTATGTTGTTAAATAACATTTTGGTGAGATCCTAAGATATTTATATGTGTGTTTCTTGATGTTTCTGCTGCCTTAGGTTGTTAAACATGTAGAAAATCCAGATGTGGTATCAAAGCAATCACCATAATGTATTAACACATAATTGACATAATTTTTGAGCTAGTTTGAATCAAATGTAGGTTGTATGGTATGAATAGTAAATGAATTAAAACAGTAGGGTGTATGTTAATCTTAATCCCATTCATATTTAGTCACATGTAAGTATGTGTTTTAATTCATAAAATAAGAAACTAGCTACATAATTTGATGTTTAAAGAATATTTTGACATAGTTTAAATCAAATATGCCTAAAATTGATTTTACGAATTTAGGAGGAGTTGAAATAAGGCGTACATGTGTTTTTGATTAATTATAGTACTGTTCATGAAGTTTAATTAGTGCCCTAATCACTAAAACCTTAAACTAGGTGTCTTTTAGAGAGAATTAATGACCTAGTTGAACTAGTTTAATTCTTAAGGACCAAAAATGATTTTTGTGATAAATTTAGGTACTAAATTGATATTAGGAAGCTATAAATTTTGTGTATGAAATTTTGGTTAAGCATTTATTTTTTTACTTAAATGCATTCGTGTAGATTTTTCACTTAATTTTGATATATTTGTAAAATGGTAAAAGATAAATTGAATCATTCTTATTTTTGGCACAAAATAAATTGGTGTTGGCTTGTGGGCTTAAGTGGATTCATTGAAGGAATGATATTGGGCTTATAGCAAGTCCATCACTGGGTTTAAACTCAAGGAGCTCAAAGGCATAATTTCTCTTAACGGTTTGCGCTTAAAACTTAAAATTAGATTTGTAACATCCTGGAATTTCTTTGAATAAATTTGAATGAGTATGTATAAAGGAAAAACAAGTCAAAAAAATAGCAAAGTACACGTTGTAGGACTCAAGTACGTGCAGTGGCAACGACAACGCATACTTAAGGTTGACAACGTGTAGTTTAGGTGCTCATAAACGCATTGCGAGGGCGACGTGTAGTCATGGTACGACCACTTGTACTATATGATGACCACATGTAGTGGTCTAAAAACATGAGATGCAGTATTTGGTAATAGAGAAGGATGACGAGGTTTATTTCTTCGTCTATAAAAACGAAATGGAAGCAGGTGATGGTAAGATAGGCAGGAGATGGAGAGATACAGAAAAGAGAGATGAGAGAGATATAAGAAAAGGGATAGAAAGAGGGTTTTAGTTTGCGAAATTTACAATTAGAGCAGGATTGGTATTATAGAGACTGATACGGTGTCGATATTTTCGACTTTGCACATATTCGGGGTAAATGTTCTTACGCTTACTAAATTGATTCGTAAACCTTGTTAATTAGGCTTCTATATAAGTAATAATAGTTGGCCTATGATGAATTGCTAAGATTGGTAGTGTTAGACGAATCAATATTGAAAACGATTCTGTCGTGGATTCATTGTATGTTGATTTGGTGAATGATATGAAAATGATTAACTGTTGACATTGATATGTTGATATATAGTTGACATGTCGTTGATATATAGTTGACATGTGGTTGACGTATTGTTATTTTTAAAGTATGGAATTGCTTTGTATATGAGCAGACGCGATATTGATATGGAAATATATTTCTTTGTTCTTTTCTATGGGCGTGATCCTTATTTTCCTATGTGGATTGTACTCTGTGTGAGTTATATTTTTCTGCTTTCGTATTCATTTGCTATGTGGTATAATTGATACAAAGGAAAGCATGATACGAGCTGTGTGCTGATACTAACGATATGATTCCGTGTGATTAGTATCTGTGTGATAAGATTGAATGAATGAGCTGCGTGCGATTATAATCCTGTGTGGATTGATATTGTGCTCTGTGTGAGTGTTGCTTTGTGCGAATATGAATGATATTCATATTGATTACATTCATACATATTGCATAAGTATGTGTGACACGAGCCTGTGTAGCAATAGTATTCCTGTGTGGATGAGTACTTATTGTGCGTTTTCCTAGACTGAGCTGTGTGCGGTCCATATTTGCGATCTTTATGCTCAGAGTTAGGTGCTCATTCTTCTACTGTGTGCGATAGAGGATTCTCACTGCTGTGTGCTATGGTGGGCAAGACCTGGGTACATCCTGTGTGGATTTGCATTAGAATTGACATTTCATTGCATACATTTGTATCTATGCCATATTATGATATTTGTGTGATTTAGAACCTGTGTGGTTCATGATTACTGTGTGTTATCCTGTGTGGATATAGATATGTGTGATCTGAAATACTGTGTGCTAAAATAAATGAATTCCTGTGTGGAATATCGATAGCTGTGTGATATAAAACCTATGTGCCTTGTGTTGCCTTTGTGGCTATTATGTTTGATTGTGAAGTGGAAAGCTATGTTCTCTTTATTGATCATAGTTCCTATGTGTTATACTTTGAGATGTGATGTGTTCTACAAGAATGTAACTCTATGTGAAAAGAATAAGGAAATAATCTATTTTAACAAAGAAATTAAGGTATAGATTGTTGTGTGCTAACTTTACCTTAAAATAGGAATTGAAAAGGCATTTCCAAGACTCAGTATGTCTTCGTACTGGCCAGCACGTCATCATGTTGGATATTGAATTTGAATAAGGAATGAAGTTGTATTTCAATATGGTGTTGACCCTTGGAGAATGAAGGGATGAGCACGACCTCGTGTTCATCAGCACGCCTGTGCTAACTGGACCCCTACACTTCATTTAAACTTAAATTGGGTTTACACTTACTGATTATATCTTTATACTCATCCCTTTTATTTGTTTTTATGTTGTGCAGGTATAGTAGGATTATTGCGAAGAGGATTCGAGCACGTACTTCGCAAACATGGATAGTTTTGAAAAGATGTTTTGAGGAAATATATTTTATTTGTTACATTTCAAAAAATTTGATTGTAAAAGTTTTATAATTCTTTTTTATATCCATGTTTTTGTTAGAAATGATTGAAAATGTTACATAAATAGTTTCATAAATTTAGGATTTGAAAATAACAGGAATTTATTTTTGAGTCTCATATGATTTGCTATGTTTAGAGTTGCATTTCATCTTGTTTGTGCATGTGGGCCCTGGACTAAATTGATATTAGGAAAATTTATTTGTTGAATGTTTTGCATTGTGCATTCATGGGTATGGTTTTTGGGTTATGAAGATCTTCTGAGCCTATTTTATTAAATGGTTTGTAAAGGTCTTCTAAGCCTATTTTATTAGATTAAGTTCTTACTATAAAATTAGTATATAATGAAGGCCCAACCAAGTAGGAAAGGGTGTCCAGATGTGAAGCCCAATAAAGAAGGATAGAGAGCCCATTTGTAGATGTACTCGAAGCCCGAAAATTATACTATGTAATAGTACACGCCTAGTTGTAGGTTCATTCGCTCAAGATTGCACATTTACTTTTTTGCACTTAGTCTTTTGAATGCTTTTTTATGTTGATGGATATATGCAGCTTATACAACTATCGAATCTGCATTGGTCATGCTAAGCTATGATCAAATTGAAATTAATCCTACAAATAGTAAGTCAAGCAATTGCATTCCTAAATTAACAACCCATCAAGGCATTGAACATCGAAGCATGGGTCATGCCAAAGTTAAGAACGTTAAATTTTCTTTATGAGGTCGCTACGATCGACATTTTCTATGCCGCTATGTTAGAGTGGTGGTATATTAGTATCATGGTTAGCAAGTTAATTGTAGGTTTGAACTTAACATGGGTCTGTGACATTTGCATAGGCCCTAGGCAACTAATGAGAAGTGCCCCGACTCAAAAGAACTTTTCCCGTTAGAAACTAAGAGTCATTTTGGGGAAGATGATAGGATAGATTCCTACCTAAGTAGCCTAGTGTTTGACAAAACAAAAAGTGGATCTCGCTCCCACAAAATGAATCACTAATAAGTGGATTATATAATGGGATACTAATCCATTGTTGAGTGGAAGTTCTTTCATTTAAAACCTTATAACTAACCTTGTTTAATTTTTCTTTATAGAAAATGAATCTGAACCCAAATAACT
This sequence comes from Breynia disticha f. nivosa, assembly GCA_948193385.1. NCBI lineage: Eukaryota > Viridiplantae > Streptophyta > Magnoliopsida > Malpighiales > Phyllanthaceae > Breynia > Breynia disticha. The sequence continues at coordinate 16,866 of CANYCX010137583.1, forward strand.
AAATTTTTCCCTGCGCTCAATCCTTGAAAAAAGAGAAATTGAATGGGGCTCGAAACCTTCAGAGTATTATGAGGCAAGAGAACAAATTAGAAGTTTTGGATGCTGCTCTTTCGACTGAACTGACAAGGAATGCTACTGTCACTGTTTGAGAATATTTTAAAAGAAAGAAAGGATATTCAAACAATGTTACCTATTTAATGTTAGCTATAATGATCCCCGAGCTGTGAAAGTAGTTCATAGATTACGATGCGTACCACATCAAGAACAATCTCAAGGACATGTTCCAAGAGAAGGCTCGTCATGAGAGGTATTTGATGGTGAAGGCATTGATATCGTGTAAGATGGCTCCTGGAGGATAAGTTAGTCCTCATGTGCTCAAGATGAAAGGGTAATTAGATGCTCTTGTCAGAATTGGAGCAAGCTTAAAATAGGAGTTTGTCATTGACTCATACCTTGGCTCTTTACCATTTAGTTATGACCAAATTGTGTTTAACTATTACATGCAAGGGGTGAAAAAGATTGTGAATGAGTTGCACAAAATCCTTAAGAATGTTGAACAAAGTTTTAAGAAGCCGCAGCCTACATTACTGGTTCAAAAAGATGTCTAGAAGGACAATAAGAAGAGCAAGGATGTAACGCTCTCTAATTTTAGTGAATTTTTTAAATTTATGGAAAATTTAATAAAAGTGCGAGTAAATTTTTCGCAAAAAGTTTTAATTATTAATTATTGTGGAGTGTTAGAAATATTGTGAAATTAAAATCGGGTAAGTTTTGGTTCGACCGGGAGAGAGAAAGATGAAAAGATGGCCACGGGTAAGGCCGGGGGTAAAACTGTCATTGCCAAAGTATATATATATATATATGTAAACTCTCCATCTTTCTTCATTCCATCCTTCATCCACGTTCAAACCATTCCAAACTTAAGGGAGAATTTTGAAAACCCTATCCACACCCGAAACTCGACGAATCTTGGTGATCAGGAGTTGTAGGATTCAACCGGGAGCTTGATTTGGTGAGTTTTTACTAACCCAAAATCATAATTCACGTTTTTGTTTATGGTTGGACTTTCTAAGGTGATTTCTCATTTGTTTTAAGTCAGAATCGCGTAAAACTGAGTTTATTTGTTAGGTATGGATGTGTAGTAACTATTGGTACATGATTTTGAGGTTAA
>CANYCX010137717.1:0-13938 GCA_948193385.1 Breynia disticha f. nivosa
GCGATAGCATGTAGTCATGGTATGACCACGCTTACTTTATGCTGGCCACGTGTATTTCTCTAAAAACATAAGCTGGAATGATTTGGAAGCAGAGAAGGATGACGAGGCTTAATTTCCTCGTCTATAAAAAGGAAATGGAAGCAGGTAATCATAATTGAATAGGAAATGGAGAGATACAGAGAAAGAGAGACGAAAGAAAAGGAAAGAAAGAGAAAGAAAGAAAGAGAGATTTAGCTCAGAGAAAGTGACAATTGGAGTAGGCTCGGTATTATGAAGATTGTGTCGATATTTTTGACATTGCACGTATTTAGAGGTAAGTGTTTTCTACGCTTATGTGTAGATTTTTTAGGCTTATATATGTCAACATATTTGGCCTGGATTGCTAGAATTAGATGAATTAAGTTGAAAATAATATGAATTGGTTGATTTGGAGTTGATTTATCTATTCTAGTTGGTTGATTATGATATTGATTCAAAGTAAAAGAATACTGAGGCTTGAATATAAACTCTTGCTTGTTCATAATGATATGTCTTTAACTATATATCATGGATGATATATGATTGACGCATATATACCTTAGTTTATATATAGTTGACATATAGTTGATTGTTGAAAAGCATGTGTTGCTTACATTAAGAAATGTTGACATAGAGTTGATATTGATCTATTGTTGATAGTACACCTGTGTGGTATGTTTTTATACGAAATGTACTCTGTGTGAGATGTTGACATGCTTTCTTTATTTCAATTGTTATGTGCTATGATTGATATTATTGAAAACATGATAAATGTGAACTTGTGTGGTATCTTATACGCTCTATGTGAGTTGTGCCTTGTGCTTTGCGATATGTATTGATACGAACGTCATTCATACATTCACGTATTGCATAAGCATCTATGTGGCACGAGCCTGTATGACTATATTTTCCTGTGTGGATAAAGGACTTGTTGTGTGCTATTCTGGACTTAGCTGTGTGCGGTCCATATTTACGAGCTATATGCTCAGAGCTGTGTGCTCAGGCTCTGTGTCATTCCTCTGCTGTGTGCGATAGAGGATTTCTACTGTTGTGTGCTATGGTGGACAATAACTCGGGGTCATCCTGTGTGGATTTGCATTGGCATTACATACATATGCACTCATATGATTACCTTGTGATGGAATAGTTACTGTATGATATAGAACCTATGTGGTTCGTATATGTTATCCTGTGTGGATGTTAACCTGTGTGGTTATATATGTTATCCTGTATGGATGTTAAACTGTGTGGTTCGTATATGCTATCCTGTGTGGATGTTAACATGTGTGGTTATATATGCTATCATGTGTGGATGTTAAACTGTGTGGTTCGAATATGCTATCCTATGTGGATGTTAACATGTGTGGTTATATATGCTATCTTGTGTGGATGTTAAACTGTGTGGTTCGTGTATGCTATCTTGTGTGGATATAGATCTGTTTGATCTGGATTGTTGTGTGCTTAAGTTAATGAATTCCTGTGTGGAATGTTGATATCTGTGTGATATAATACTTGTATGATTAGCGTTGTCTGTGTGGTTATCTTGTTTGATCATTAATGTAAAGCTGTGTGTTATATTGACGTTCTGTATGAATAAGTTGCTATGTATAAGAGATGGAATTGGTATGTAGCTAGCTTTGTGCTAGATGCTTTGTGGTTTACGTATTACTATTGGATATTAATGCTGTGTACAGAATTAAGTATAATGAACCTGTGTGGTTAGAAACTTTGTGTGAAATGATAAGAAAATAGCCTATGTAAATAATGAGATTAAGGTATAGATTGTTGTGTGCTAAATTACCTTAAAACAGGGATTTAATGGGCATTTTTGAAAATTAGTACGTCCTAGTACTGATCAGCACGTCATCGTGTTGGATGTTGAATACGAATAAGAATAAACTTATGTTTTGGTATGGCATTGTTTCATTAGGGAATTTAAGTATGAATACGACCTCGTGTTCATTAGCACATTAACGTAACTATAGTTTCCCTGTACTTCAATTAAACAACAATCTATTTTACACTTATTGAGTATTCTTATATACTCACTCCATTTGATTGTTTATATGTTGTGCAGGTATAGCAGGATTACTACGAGGAGAATTCGAACATGTATTTAGAGAACATGGATTGTTTTGAAAGATGTTTTAAAGACGTGTATTTTATTTGTTATATTTCTAATAAGTTGATTGTATAAATTAATAACTCTTTTTTATATCTATGTTTGTGTTGAAAATGTTTGAAAATACTAGATAAATGGTTTACAATTTGGGATTTAAAAATAACAAGAATTTTATTTTTGTGTCTCACACATGGTGTGTTGTTTTTTAAGCAAATGTGTTGCTTGGAGGAGTTAAATCTAGTTGATTGTGGGCCTAAAGTTACAGATATTGAAGCAATGTCAATCCCGTCGATTTCAAGTTTGAAAAGGTTGAATCTTTCATGGTTGATTAATATTCCGGATCTTACAATTAGTGGAATTGCAGAGAATAGTAAGAATTTGGTGGAACTTAACTGATTGTATGATGATTATCGGTGTTGGGATTGCATCTTTGGCAAATCACGAATGGCTGTAGACACTAGTGTTTGCTCATTATTATAGTTTTGTTGGATTTGATGTGAATATGCTTTCAAGATTCAAGTCGCTAAAGATAATAGTGTTTGATAGAAGGTGGAGGTAGTTGGAACAAGAGCACTAGTTTTGTTTGGAAGTTGGAAGGTAGATTGTAAAACTAAACAGATTGGTTTTATGGCTTGGCAGTGTAATTCTATTGTTTTTTTTTAAGATGTTTGTTGCTCTTGTATTATATTATTTCCTGTTCATTTAACCTTTCATTTGATATCTAGGTTATGTGTTATTCTGCTTAAAGGTGTGTGATAGTTCATTCAAACAGATATTTAGTTCTACATTAAGCTTGTTTTCTTTTGCTTGTTTGATGTCGTCCAAATGATTCAGATTTACCAGCAAAGTTTATAGAGTGGGCAAGTGCCAAGAGATAGAAGCAGAAGAAACTATTTAACCAGATTGCACAACTTGTGAACCTGCCCTTTGTCCCAAGTTACGGTTACAAAACCTCGACTGTAGAACTTATTATTTTGTTAATCAAGTCTTATTAGACCTAGACCTACCACGCAACTCAGTCATGAAGCATTTTGTTGTAACTACTTACCAAAGACATTAGAATACATCACATACTAGGTTAATTTATTAATTTTTCTTTTAATTTTAGAATGTAAAAACGTATACCTAAAATATTTAACGTATACTTAAAACGCCAAATTTATTAGCTTCATACCAAGAACCTAAAACCAAACCTCATCAATCTCATACACTACAGAGCCACCCCTTCCCTTCAATATTGGCAAAACCACATCCTCTCCTCTTAATATCAACAAAAATAAACATCATAAACCTATCCAAATTCAGCGAAGAAGCAAGCACAACAAAAATATATCCCAAATCCAATAAAAATTATGTTGAAATCAGTAACCCACCCCTGTTTCACACCAAACGAAACAAAAGAAGGAGGAAGTGAGTCTGGGTTTCATTCAATCGACAAAAAATTCCTTTATCTCGACTAAGTCAGTCAAAAAAACGAGGAGAACAAAGTAGGATGAATAAGAGAGAACCAAAGGATGGTGGGTATTTCTGTCTCCAATATTGCTGGATGGCGTGGAGATGAGTAAATGTGCAGCTTTTATGGATTTAACTTGTGATTGTGCTTGCTAATCGTTAGGAAAGTATGAAAAATAAGGATTTAATCTTTGATGAGTAAATGTGCATGCAGCTTTTGTGGATTTATATTATCTCTTAATTTATTTTTTTTCTTTATTATCTAATTATTAGTTAATTTAATCAATTAGGATGTTGTCAATGTTTTTTTGGAACTCTTGTTCATTACTTAAGGAGAAAAAATTGGAGGCATTGATGTATATAAAAGATAATGCAAAGGTTATAGGAGATGCTTGCAATGAGCATGTTGATTCTTATATTTGCTAGTTTTCCAAGTGTTTCGAAGAGAGGAAAGTTCATCTTGAAATGCACGACCGTTTCTGTGGTGATGTTGTAAATTTTTTTATTTTTTATACTTTTTAATTAGTTATGCATATTTTGTCAACTTTTTTTTATATATATTGTGAACTAAAGAAAATGTTGACATAAGTTGACAAAAGTTCAAATTGTATAAACACTAAAATAACAATTAAAAAATTTTCAATTTGAATTTTTGTCAACTCATGTAAACATTTTGTCAAACAATGAGTTGACGAAATCCAAAATAAAAAAATGAATTGATGATGAGTTAACAAAAGAGTAACATTATGTATTAAAAAAATATATATAGTTAAGTTTAGAAAAGATAAATCATCCACAAACTAATAAGGGGTTGACAAGAAGTTGACAAATCACTACAAATTGACTATAAATAGACAAGAAAAAAAAGTTGACAAGCAAAATTGACAAAACAAACACTAAAAGATACATGTATATGAGTTTGGCACATGTTGACAAAGAGATAGCAAACAAGTTAATAACAAGTTAACTACAAGTTGACAATAGAATGAGTCAAATAAAATAATAAACAATTAATAAAACATTCATAAAAAATTGACAATTAGTTGATAACAAGTGGGATAATAAAAAGTACAAAATACTATACAAAGAATAATATTGTGAAATAAAAACTAAATATGTGTTAGTTGACAATAAGTTGACCCACTCAAAAAAAAAATAAATGCAGGTATATAAATGGATATGCAGAGAATTTATTTCTATATTATGCATTAATTGTGAACACTATTGTGAAATAAAAGACTAAACATGCATTGGTTTGACAATAAATTGACCATAAAGTGATAACTTATAAGAAAAATATAAAAAAATATATGAATGGAGATTGTTGGGATCGATCCATGCAACTCTCACATAATAAGTAAACATTCTACCATCTAAGCTACAATTTCGAAAATAAAAAAATTGTTGTTTGAATAATATTATTTTATAACATGGTATTAGTGGAAACAAAATAAAAAAAACTATCATATGTAGTATTACTATTGTTGGTTTACATAAATGAAAATCTGTCATATTAATTAAAGTCTTACTGACCTTGACCTTCGGCTTGTTTGTTTCAAAACCCAAATCCACAAAAAAAAATCAGTAAAACCAAAAATTTCTACTAGTTGGGGAAGGAGCAGGCGTAGCCATCATTAACAGATAATTTAAATGGACAAAATTTTAAACCCGATATAACATTCGGTTCAAGCTTGAATTTGTGAAATTTTAAACGAATCAAGTTGAACACTTTAAAACTCGGCTTGGTTCAATTACAACCCTAGGTTAGGCGACATATTTTGTTGAATTTATTTGAATATTTCATTGGATCGCTTCTGTTCAAATTCAAACATGTTTTATAGGATTTTGTTGTTTCAATGCAATCTAACGTTTCTTTTAAACCTGTAAACATTTTTTGCCGAACATTCTGCAGTTTATTGTCACTATCAGTTCAGTGGCTTATGTAATGATATCTAGACGCGCCCACAGAACCAATTCAGTTCTTAGTCAAAACCAGATCATCCAAGTTGGATTCAATGGCCGTTATTTTCCAACTCAGACAAATAAATTTATTGTCATGAGGGCTTCAACCCCAGAATTCTGCACTTTACATACACAGACACCACTATACCATGACTGGAACGCAAGTAACCTCTGAAAATCTCAAGTCTCATGATTGGTAATGATGAAATAACAATGGTCATGTTTTTATGAACAAAATTAAGCACATCAATATGCTTAAAATTAAAGTATCATCGCCAAATAGGCAAAGGAATATCGAGGATAAAGGAGAATTAAGCAACGTGTTTACTTGTGGAAATTGCCAAACTGGTATTGTTGTCCTCCGGTACCAAGGCTCGAGAAAAAGTCATCTCCACCCTCAGTAGATGAAATCGCTGACCGTCCAAGGCCAGACCCTGTACCCATTGCTCGACCCATATTAAAAGAAGTTGGAGGTCCCTTCTCTTTTTCTTCTTGTCCCCCGCTTAGATCACCCACCACGCCAAGATCCACCAATGAAACCTTCTTGGCTGCAAGTACAAATCACAAGAATTATAACTTCCCTCAACCAAGAAGTTGATGCATAATAGCATTATACACAAACATCTTGCATCAGGCTATCAGAAATTCAGGTACAGTATCATATAAAGTAATCATAGCATAAATGCAGATTTAACAAAGGAAATATCACTTACGGGCAGATATATTAAGATCAATCAGTCCACGGCTAAGTGAATCTGCCCATATTCCTGATTTGACTTGGAAACCATCCTTCTTTGGAGTAGGTTTGGTATCAAGGGGTGACTTGTTATCAAAATTGTTTGGACTGCCATCATTTGGAGCACTTTGTGTGAATTCAGTAGGAACTGAATTTGAACTAGAAGCAAATGCCCCAAAAGGATCAGATCCTTCAAAATTGTTCAATGGAAGAGCAGCAAATGGATCTATCACATTAGTATTTATTGGTTCGGATATTGGAGCCTTGGTCTCTGGTTGTACAACTGGATCAGCAGAAAATAAGTCTACTGTTGAAGGAACAGCAGAAGGGGTGGTGACAGGTTGGGAAGCAAACAGATCAACCTGAGTCAGCATTAAAATGTCAGAAAAAAATTATAGCAGAATAAATTGTCTTGCATTGTAAGCAGCATAATCATGTATCTATGAACTTGGGTCATTTAAAGGTCTTACTGTCCAAAAATTTCCAGCCAAATGATAATTTAATTCTGGAGTTAAAGTTTTTCCATTTTGAATACAAGTGGAACAAATGTGATGAATCAAGATCCAACTGATGCTTTTGTGAATGACAGTTCGCATGATCGCTACACAGCAGATGAAATTTTTAATTTACCTGCGATGGAGCACTAGCAGCATTCTCAGCTTGGGGTGGCGCAGATACAAATGTTGCATCAGCAAAAAGATCCGCCTCTGATGAATTGCCATTCATGATTGGCATTTCAGCTGGGTCAGATGCAGGCGTATCCATAAGATCACCAATCAAACTTTCACCAAATAAATCCACTTGGTTGGAAGTTTGAGCAGTTGATTCTGCCATTAAATTTCCACAAGTTAATTGGTGTAAAATGTATCAACCCAGAAAATCAGCAGTTAACAAAAAAAGTATATTGCTATCTTCTGGTCGACTTTGTCAAACAGCAGAACTCAACAACATGTTGGATAAAAATTCAACTTTTTTAAATCGTGACAAATGCTTATCCAAATTGGATTTTGGAGTCACACAAGTTATAACACCACACTCAATCTATTCAGCATTGCTCACCACTGACCGTGTCACAAAAATGATTTGGCAAACTTAAATTCCTGAGTGCACCAATTACATTCTCTGGCTCCTAAGTGAATTCTGAGAATATAATAAATTAATATTCCATGCAAATTGCAAAATACTTACTGGTGCTGGATGTTCCTCGCGGATCAAAATCATCATCAAAATCGTCGTCAATATTGCTTGCAGAGGGATCTAATTTAGCAAAAGATTTTGAAGCACCAGAGGAAGTATTACTTTGGTCCTTGCTGTAGAACAAGGATAGTGAAATCAACAAAAAGAAAATCAAAAGAGAATGTTAAAAAAGAATTCTACGTGTGTGCATGTGGACATTTAAGGAACGAATAGAGTATAACAGATGTAGCACAGCTTGTTTTTGAGGGGAAATAGTGTTACAAACAGCTGCAATGCAGACATAAAAACAGCTTTTAGTAAAAGCAAATGTTGAAACTATTAACTCACAGACCATAGTATTTTAATGCAATAAAAACCACATTGAGGTCCAACAGAACCTCCCAATGGAAGAAGGAAAATCAAAATTAATCACACTCGAAATAGCTTTGCAAGTAAACTGCTCTACACAAAAATGCGCACAATGCTGAATGCAGATGCAAAGATATCCATGTAAATTTTCAAACAAAAAATTCAACAATTCCAACAGAACACTGATAGAAACCCACCTGCCAGCACGTGCAGAAGCCTTCTTGTAGGTGCTTCCAACATCATCAGTAGAAGCCCCTCGACGAGACTTTCCAAAAGTGCCCTTCTCAGCCATTTCTTCTCCATAATGTTCCCGATCTTTGTAAGTATCCCTAAAACTTCCACTGTCCCTTGTACCACCAAAGCCTCCATACCGGTCTCTATTCTGGAAGCTGCTGCCAGAAAATCCAGAAGCTGCACCTGACTTATAAGTAACTCCGGATGAGGAGACACCAACAAACCTAAAGATATCAGCGTACACACCCATTAAAGTCAGCACTCAAGTAAAACTCTCAATGTTAAATGGCATAGAACAGAGTCACAGACTTACTTATCACGGTTTGCAGCAGCCTTATTTCTAACTTCCTGAATTTTGTCCTTATCATTCAAAAGGGCCACAATGTTTTCTGCTTTCTTCCTCACATTAAGTCCCACATCCTTTCCACTCGGCTCAACATATTCAAAACTTGTGAGGGACTAATTCAATGAAAACCAAATTGCATTAAATTAGACCAGGCTTAAAGTTATTTCCATCACCACAGCGGTAACCAAAAAAATTATTGCTAATTATACAAAAACAGCCATACTGAGATCTGGAATGTATGCTCAATTATGTCATCAACTGCACGCTCAGATCCGTGTGCCACCAAATATTCTATAACAGCCAATGCCTGATTTCAAAATCACTTCACACATTAAAGACATTCAAATGTATATCACCGCATTAACTTGCAAGGCAGAGAATATAGAAACATTACCTTGTAAACCAGACGCCAATCCTTGCCTGTTTCACACAATCTCGTCCACAAAACATTCATAATCATCTGACATTCAGTGCTGCAGCATTTAAGAAACATACAACACATATCAACAAGGTGAAAGTAATTAGAGTTTACAAATCGTAAGAAGTGATTTCTGTTATCGTCACGAATTACAATTTCTTAGTGGCTTGGGAGATCTCTGCCAAAGCAGTGCCATGAGGACCCCAAGGGGCATCATCCGTTGCATCCAACACCTATATTAACAACACCAAGAGTGTTCCGCACTTGCATTAATCTCAAATACCAGACAAACAATATCATGCACATCCAAAATCGCAAGATCGATCAATTCTCGATACTCTCATCAAACAAAACACACTATCTTCTATTCCACATTCACAATAAAACTAAATTCATCACGGAAGCTGAGACATACATTTCTAAGAAAAATAATTAATCAATTTATTTATTACTAACCTTCTGTTCGATTTCCGGAACCTTCAATACCTTCAAATTCACCTCTCTTTTTCTAATGTACAAAATAACAAATCAGAAATTTGTTTCATTAATTACATATAGAGAGAGAACGAGAGAGACTAACATTTCACGGACGGTATGGTCGAAGACTTTCATGAAATCCATGATTGGATCTACAAACAGCAAACGCAATAGATCTGAGTTAAAAGTGGATATTGAAACTTTCAGGGTAGAAACCCGATTTTTAATATTGTGATTGTGAGGTGATGGCTTTGATAACGATTTCAATAAAAGCGAAACGGTGTCGTTGAGTTGCAAACATTTCATAGGTCACTGTGGTAATCAAATTACACATGTACCATTTTCACAAATGTCATTTTAAGAAAGAAATTCTAAAGATGTTTCATAGGTCACTGTGGTGGTCAAATTACACATATACTATTTTTAAAGTACCATTTTTACAAATGTCATTTTAAGAAAGAAATTCTAAAGATGTCATCTTTGATAATTCTATTCCCCATATTGCCACATATAAGTTTTTTTTACATTTTTTTCTTTGAGTTGTCACCTTATAGTCAACTTGTAGTAAAAAAATAAAGATGACAACAAGTTGACAAAATGTTAAAACAAAAAATTTAAAAAAAATAATTAAACCCTAATTCCCAAGTCAGTAATATCTACCGCCGTCAAATTGAGTCAAATTAAATACAAGAACAAAGTCGACCAAAAGTTGACAAAAAATTGACTACAAAGATGACAACAAGTTGACAAAAGTCATAACACTAAAAGCATATCAGCATCAATAGCAGCATTTTGTGCATCCAAAATTTTTTGAATCTTCTGCTTTTTGAGATTCTGCATTTCCCTCAACCTCTGCTTTTCTGTCTTACTCACATCATTATTCCCATCCTATACATTCACAAAAATCAAACAATCAAATCTAAATGCCACAAAAATTCCCATCACCTTCACCAACTTCCAATTAGCAATCTCATTTCCTCCGAGAAGCACTTTGGATCTACTTCAAAAGCTAATGTACAGAGACAGATGGTTCGCAACCGACAAAACTTATTTGTTTGCCCATCAATCTCATTCCTGCTGATCTTTGCTTACTCCTGCAGCAGCTCTACTGTCTTGATTTTCTTTTGGAAATTCAACATCATTTTTAGCATCACTCATCATTTTATCATTTAGATTTAAAGGAGCCACTGACGGTTCTGGGTTAATAACCTGTTTGAACTGTGAAACATTAGAAGTAGCTATAGTTTCATCTAAAACTGTATCTTCCGTCCTCCGTTCATGTGATGAAGACTCTTTTGAGTGAGTTTAGTTTTCCACTCTAAGTTCTAGTAGTTAAAAGACTTATGGAAGAGTCATTTTGAGTAGTTAGAGAAAGAGAGAGGACTTACGAAGTTAGTGAAAACGGCTCCAGTTGGCATGTTGTGGGTTGTTTCGTGGTTGAGTTCTGTTAACGACATGCTTGGCATTTGTTCATATGTTTGCGAGAAAAAAAATTGAAACTGCAGTGTAGTGTGGGTTTGAGTGCAAGGTGAGTGAAGGATCCTCTAGATTGGAATGTTTCTGGAATAAGGACATGCAAAATAGGGATGTGAGGAAAGTAACGAGAGTAGAGAGAGGCAGAGAAGAGAGAAAGAGACGACAGTAGAGAGAGATACGAAGAAAAAAATAAAGAGTAAGAACAAAAAAACTGTTTGAGTATGTTTAAATACAAGTGGTATTCGTGGGAAATGTTTGTAAAATGCGTTAAAATAGGAAGGACTTTAATTCAGATGAGAAAACAGGAAAAAATCTCTTTTAGAGTGGAGTCTATGTCCTTTATTCGAAATATAATCATGAAGACATCAGACTTTCTTGGCACAAGATCAAAGCCCATTTAATATAGGCCTATGATTAAAAACAAAAGAAGCAAAGCCAACGGCCTGAGGTCACGGAGAAAACACGAAAAAGTACAAGCAAAAAGGAAAAAGAGGGAGGCGGCAGCGAGTTTTTTTAGGAATTTTCTTAGGAGGTGAATTGTGGGAGTTTTGTTAGGTCGGTAGCAACAAAAGCCAAAAATCGGAGAGCAAATAAAAAGAAAAAATAAGAGGAACGAGGAGCTGAAGAGGTGGATTTTAGAGGTGGCTATTTCGGCAGGGAAGAGATGGATTTTTAGAACTTGTTTGCAATTTTGGGGGCTGCAATTCATGTTTAAGAGGCAGCCAATTTTCTTGATTGTTTTCGATTTCTAGTGTTTAGTATGTCTAGTTAAACATCTAATCTAGTTGAGATAACTCTTGCTTAATCCATTGTGTTGTGAGACTTAAATATTTACATGGTTTTATTGATTCAAATAGTCATTTGATTTCAGTTCTTGTTAAGATAATATTGCTGCATTTAGTAATTTAATAAGGATTGATTGAATTATTGAGTTGATGCTATATTTTGCTAGTTGAGATTGCAGGGTCTCATTAATCTTTGCATTTGGTAGCATTCTTACAAGTAATTGATGATTAGTTTGGTTGCTTAATTAAATGATCCATTGTAATTCAAGTTATGTTTCTAAACTTGGTTAATTGGAGATTGAGTTTCTATATTTGTCAAGGTGTCTTGGAGTTGATTTGTTAACTAGGTAAGTGTGCAATCGAGTTGTCTTGAGTTCACCGATAAATTAAGTAGAGATTAAACATAAGAGCGTTGGCCAATGCTTATGACTGATCTTGTTTGAATTAATAAAGTGTATCTATAGTGTCGAGGACCAACGTTGGATTAAGCAGAGTGTCTCAACTAGATGTCTTTTTATTGTTGAATTTTAACTTGATTTTGTTATTACATTTTATAGTTGTTTTAATTCGATTTTGCTTTAAATTATATAGTCATTTCATAAACGAATTCATTTCGAAACAATTTAAAAATCTAGTTTTCATTTATTTTTATGATCAAATAACACTTTTACTAATCTTTGAGAATTCGACTCCTACTCATTGCACTACAATTAAAAATCTGATAGGATAATTTATATTTGTTGGTTTCGACAACCATCTATATTGTTGATATGACGTGCAGGGGTTGCACATATGCCATAATGCTTATAGTTGATGTGTTCTATTTGATATTACATGATCCATACACGATAAAATAGAAAGATAAATTTTACAGCACAGTGAAACCGACAGCATATGCATATAGATGATTGATATGTCAGAAAAGTAAGATTACAGGTTAGATTGTATTTTAGTAAATATCCCAGTAAATATTCCTAAGAAAACAAAGTTATGATACACGTAAAATTAAACTGTACAGATAAAATACAGATAAAAGATATGATGAAAGAAGTATATGATCCTTATGATATGGTTAATTATACACATTTATTTAATGTTATTTCTAGTCAATTTTCATGTTATTTTATGAGATAAACCATGTGATATTATAAGATAATGCTTGTTTCGGTTTATCTCAGGTGCCATAAAGGAACATGAAGATTTTGCTAGAAAAGATGGCATAGCAAGCGGAGCATAAATAAGGACTAAGTTTGAGCATTAAGAAGTTCATTTGGAGATGCAAAATTTAAGCCAAACTGTGGACAGAAGATGTGTCTCGATCGAGACTTCCCAGGTCACGATCGAGACTCAGCCAAATGTGAAGATGAGCTAGGACAGAACACATGCCTCGATCGAGCTTCGAATAGTCTCGATCGAGACTCAATCTGATGATGAAGACAGAAGCCCAATCTCGATCGAGACTCATCCAGTCTCGATCGAGACGCGACCATTTTGAGAGACCAGCCCGGGCAGAAGGCCAGCCTCGATCGAGGCTTGATCAGTCTCGATCGAGACTTGGGAACCAACAGATCAGAAGACCAACCACGATCGAGACTCATCAATGCCACGATCGAGGTTGAGCAAGGTTATCAAGACAGAAAGCACATCACGTTCAAGACTTAACCAAGTCTCGATCGTGGTCATCAAGTTAGCTCGGACAGAAGACAAGCCACGTTCGAGGTTCATCCAATCTCGTTCGTGACTCCATCAAAGAGAAGAAATGAAGTTGGACAGTAGGCAGGTCTCGATCGAGACTTGCCAAGTCTCGATCGAGACTCGATCCGGATGAAGAAACAAGCAGATCAGAAGGCAGGTCTCGATCGAGACTTGCCACGTCTCGATCGAGACTCAGTGTTGGGTTGAGCAGAAGGCCAATCTCGATCGAGATTCACCACAATCTCGATCGAGATTGGCAAATCTGAAGGCAATTAAGTATGCAAAAAATCAGAGAGAACGTGGTTCCTGGCCAAGTAACATGTTAATGAAGGGACAAATAGAAGTGGACACAGGGAATACACTTTATGTCCATACTTTCCAGCAAAAAAGGGGCATTACTTTTGGTTAGTGGAACTAAAAAGAGTTGGCTTGGATGAGCATAAAAGGCATATGCACCAAGCATTTCGGGAGACAACAGGAGGGAGAGCAAAGGGGGCAACAGTGAAGCCAAGAAGGCAGGAGCAAGAAGTGATTTTTGAAGCTTGCTTGGGGCTGCAACTGCAGCCATTCTTTGTCTATTTCTTTGAGTTTTTAGTGTTTAGCATGTCTAGCTAAACACTCAATCTAGTTGAGGTAATTCTTGTGTAATCCATTGTGTTGTGAGACTTAAGT
>CANYCX010137757.1:0-10642 GCA_948193385.1 Breynia disticha f. nivosa
AAGCATGTCGGATATCCGAAAAGGCCCCATCAGTTCTGCATAAACATCAGCCATTTTTAGCCATTTCAGCAGTTTTCAATCTTTTGGTAGCCCTTAATTGGCTTGTCTGTGTAGTAGGGTCATGCTATTCTCTAACTGGTGGACATGATATGAACTATTCGAATCACAAACTCTGTGATTCTTTCTGTTACTGATGATCCATTAGAGACAGTACCATGTGTTATGTCATGAGTTATGTTTTCTGTTGATTCATATATATAGAAAGACTTGTAAGCTCAAAAGCATCACAGCTCAAATCTTCAACAATTTTCTCAATTGAATCTGTTTCTTGAACTACTTCAACACAAAACCTGACAATACAATGGCTATTCGTTCACCACTTAATCTCGCCAAGCAAATTCTTCGCCGAGCTTCAAAATCATCTTCCGACGTGCCAAAAGGATTCTTAGCAGTCTATGTGGGTGAGACGGAAAAGAAGAGATTCGTAGTTCCAGTGTCATACTTGAACAAGCCTTCATTTCAGGAATTGTTAAGAAAATCTGAAGAAGAGTTCGGCTTTTATCATCCGATGGGAGGCTTGACGATTTCCTGCAGAGAAGATACATTTATTAACATCACTTCTAGTTTATGACTTTACGTAGATCAGAACTGAAGTTCAATTACCAAAATCACAGCAAACAATTTTGTAAGGCATGATTTGCCAAATGAACTGTACATATTTTTCCAAACAGAAGTCTAATATCGTTTGAGCAATTCTTCGTCTTCTGAACATAATCTCTGATTTCTTCCATGGCGTCAATGATGCAAATTCTTCCATGTTTGCTCAATATAGCAAAGAGAAATGTTCAAATTTGATATATTTCTTCTCATTAACCTGAGAAAATTTCATTCTGATGACAAAAGCAAAATTTGAAAATTTACTGCAGCATAAATTTCTTTTCTGTTATTCTTCTACCTTTGACTGAATAGATTCAATCAAGTCCAAGCTTTTGATTCTGAGTTGGAAGACAAAAATCATGTGAAGTGATGATATCTTCGGCTGATCATGTCTCAAAAAAATCCTCACCAGAATGGCTCTTTCGTCACTAATCTAAATTAATTATATCTTCCACAACCACCATTAAAATGAGACCATAGAATTTGATGGAATACACCAAAATGTCTAAGCCTTGTCTACAAAACAAGGGTCCCCTTGGTTCTGCATATTAATTATCCAACTGTCTTTATCTTATCTTTCGCTATTCTTGCATTGAATTGTATCTGTAGCCAAAGGGCACAGATGCAATGATGGAACCAGAAAAAAAAAATAGGACAAATAGTATTGTTTTAGCAAAATACGCGATAAAAAGGAAAATGGCTAAAGAAGTAGATACGACAAGGGAGAAAATCGATCGACCCCTTTGTTTCCGTCACTGAATACGTAACTTTGTCAATTCATGGCCGCAATATGAAGTATACAAATTACAAACCCGTTCATTCTTCTGCCAAAACTGACTGGTTGTCAGACTCGGGCAATACCATGTGATTGCAGATAAGTTCTGTCTTTCCGCAGACCCCATCCGTTTCATTTTAGTCCACTTCTACAGATTTTCCTGAATGGCTTCACCTATATATACACCTTCATACTTGCCTCATAACCTACATAAACTTAGTCATATTTTCTCAAACAACTTCCATTTCTTTACTTCAACACACATACAACAACAAAAACTACAATGGCTATTCGCTTGCCACTTAATCTTGCAAAGCAAATTCTTCGCCGCGCATCGAGATCGTCGGACATTCCAAAAGGGTTCTTAGCAGTCTATGTAGGCGAGACTGAGAAGAAGAGATACGTAGTTCCTGTATCTTACTTGAACCAACCTTCATTTCAGGATTTGCTAAGTAAAGCTGAAGAAGAATTTGGCTTTAATCATCCCATGGGAGGTTTAACAATTCCCTGCAGAGAAGACACCTTTATTCATGTCACTTCTGGGTTGAGCAGATCATAAGCTGAACAAGAATCGCTAATCATTAACAGAAGAGTTAACACTAGTTTTGTATAGCAGGAATTGATCATATATTCAGTTCAATGTTCCTAACTTCTCTCATTTTTTAGCTAAATAGCTTTTTGAGAGGATTGAAAACTAGATCCTGATGAGAGAAATTGTTGAATATGAATTGTTTCAGTTCCCAAATATCAATCAAAAGCATTAATTTTGTGCCTCATCGTTAACTATCTATAAAACTAGCTCTTTCCAACTTACTAGTTCTTGGATCTCTGTAAGTATACTGTACACATTTCCTAAGCTGCTGCTTAGACCTTTAACTAACTAAAATTAGGAATGATGAAAGGGCGATTCAGATTCCACATCCTCATTTCACAATATTTTTTCTTTTTTGGTTCTTGTTCCGTAAATAATCGAGTTATAAAATAAATCTCTCTTCTCAACCTCCCTAAAGTGCTACAGAACTCATAATTGTCTTGGCTTTCCCTTGTCCCTTAAAAATAGATTTTATTCAGAAAACAAATATATATATATTTTTTATAATTATTATAATTTAAAATATGTATTTAATAATATAATATTATGGGTGTTTGAATTACTTTTTTTTATAATAAAAACTAAAAATATATAAGATGTTTTATATTATATTATATATATTATATTATTTATATATTTTTATATAGTGGAACGAGTCGAGAACGGAGAATGAGATTAAATATCAATCTCGTCTCATTTTATCATTTTAATTTCTGATTGGTCCCCATAATAATGACATGGCGTATTTATATTGGCTTCTTCAAACCATTGGCTACAACTTAGTATAGACAATCATTCTCTCTGCAAAATCCCCAAATTGGCTTCAGCTTCACTAAACCCTATTTTCACTTCGAATCAAAACTCAGTCTCAACAAAACATTGGTGCTTTAAGTACAAGTGAATATTTCATCTTCTTTCAGAATAGACTTTCAATTTCTGAAGTAAGTTCATCCCAAAATTTCAAACAACCAAAAATGAGCAAATCAGAAGAAACTGAAAAAAAGGTAACATTTTCTTTATTGTCCAAGTTTTAATTTTGATGATTGCCCATTTATTAATTAGCAATTAGAATGTTTATTTGATGCTCCAAGGAATTTTAAGCCTCTGTTTCGCGTTGTGTTCAATTGAATGGATTTTTGCTTTTTCCAGCTGAATTTAGAAAAATAATATTATAAGCTGAATTGATGAACTCTGTTTCCTGACATGGTGTTGTTAGTGCTATATTTGAATGAGATTTGTTTGTTCTTGTAAAAGTTGAATGTAAGTTTGTTTCTTATTGCATGCATGTTACACTATTACTTCATTTTTAAATTATACTGAAGCAGTGATTTGTTCAAGTTCAAATGAATTTTCTGCTTGTCTCTTATATTTGTTGAAGCATTGCAATTCACAAGCCAGATTCCTTTGTCTTCTGGAACTCGCATGCATTCATGAGTACTTCCAGTTATTGCTGAATGCTTTGAGAAAACTAGTGTTATCGGCATTCATAAGTATCTTTTTGGATTTAAGTTGATAAATGTTCTTTTATATCCTCCTGAAGCTTTGTGTTATTTTTGCGCATGCATCAGAAAGTTTTGTGATGATGATATCAAGTTGTAACAATTTTTTAAATGATAATGATGCACGTTATTCGTACCTTTTAACAGCTAGAAGCTTTGCTTACCACTTTTTTTTTTCAAGCTGTTATTACTTTGTGCTGTTACGGCATTTTAATCATTTCTGAAGTTTCGTTTAGGTTCTGAATAAAAAGCTCAAAGATATTGAAGTCTCCATTCCAATAGTTTATGGGAATGTTGCATTCTGGCTTGGCAAAAAGGCAAATGAGTAAGTCACTGCTTAATCATCACTCAACTTTGGGTTATTGAATCACTTGCTAAATGTTTGTTTTGATAGTTTCTTAATTTTTATTTACTCAAAATCAGGTTTCAATCTCATAAGTGGACGGTGTATGTGCGTGGGGCCACAAATGAGGATCTTGGCATGATAATAAAACGAGCTGTTTTTCAGCTTCATTCTAGTTTTAATAATCCAACAAGGATTATTGAATCTCCCCCATTTGAACTGTCAGAAGCTGGATGGGGTGAATTTGAGATTGCCATTACATTGTTTTTCCACAATGATGTTTGTGAGAAGCCTTTGAACTTGTGAGTTGCTTTTATGCTAAAATTTTTCTTGATTCAGTAGGTATTATAATGTTTTCAAATGACGGCTAACCGTAGTATGCTTTTTGATGTATTTGCTTACAGCCATCTGCAGCTAACTATAGCAAAATTGTGAGAAAACAGATATATCTTCTTAAACTTCGATTTAATGATACTTCGTTCTTATGCAGTTAGTTAATGCCAATGCACACGACATCTTGGTACATTTTTATTTGATGGAGTGATATTTAACATGTCATCCAACAGACATAGCTGAATGTTTGATAAGTAAAACCATTCAAATGATGTCTTATTATCTTTCTTTGTGCTGAAAACAATGGCGCATCTGGTAATCTGTGACCATCACAGTGCTGCAGTTGAAGAGTATCTTTTCATGTGTCAATATCGGCATGACAAATTTTGTATTCCGTTCACAGATATCATCATCTGAAATTGTACCCTCCAGAAGATGAATCTGGTCCCTTGTCTACTAAGAAGCCTGTTGTTGTGGAATTCTATGATGAGATAGTCTTTCCAGAGCCTTCAGAAGTTTGCTTAGCTCGTCTGCAAAATCATCCAGCAGTTACCTTACCTAGATTACCTGCTGGTTTTGCTTTGCCTCCTCCTAGTAATGTTTCTTATCAGTATGTCATTTGAGTTTGACTTCTGCAAGCTCTAAAATGAATAACAATCTTTTTTGTTTTTTTGATTTGATTGCAGTACCGATGGATGACACAAGTAAAAGGAAGAGAGGTGACACTAAAGATCATCCTCTAAGCCAGTATTTCATGAATTTTTCTGAAGCAGATGAACTGTTACAGCTTGCAGCTGCTCGCCAGCAGGTCAGAAGACTGTCCATACTCTTCACTTCATTGACATTGTTTCTAGCTATGAAACAGATTAACTGCAAATTACACAAAAAATTATCCAGGGTGTTTGTCATCAGCTCTTATCCCTGCTAGAAGTCATTTTTTATTTTATCTTTTGAAGCTGACATGGGTTTTTAATACATTTTTAGATGTGTTCTTAGCTGGTGAATCTTTTGCAAGTTAATTGACAATAACCTCATTATAACCAAAATAAAACAAGTGAATGTGTGAGTTGAATACATGTGATTACCCTTTTCATTCTTATTCATTGATCGCGTTGTTATATGTGTGTGCAAATGAAGTGATCGCATGTCCAGGACGTGAAATGGTGAAAAATGGTTTGAAGTGTCCTTGTGTACACTAGGTTAATTGTTTCGCTAAACAAAAATTTCCTGTTTTGTAACATGTCAGCTAAAAATAACCTGGCTGAAGAAATGGTTGGCCCTCGCTTTGAATTATAGGAATCAAAACCCATTTTGGTGCTTCTTTGTTGTCATTAATTTTAATATTTGTAAGGAAATTTTTGACGTAATACCGATTTTGGATTAATTGCACCGTTTGATCCATAAATCTCCCAAATGTAAGGTGAAAAAGTTTGGCATAATCAAGATACCTTTTAGCACTTCTTTTATTAGATTATATGAACATTGCTGGCTTTTCATACCAATCAAAAATGAGTGGTTGTAGTTTTGATGCTGAGAAGGTCTCCTTCTCATCTTATTGCTTTTCTTTTTCTTCTTCTTTAATTCTTCATTCATCCCCAAAATTTTTATTTTCCCTCTTTACCGTACAATATTTTCCTTGTAAAAATAGTCCTTTAGAGACAGATGGTCAGAGAATGGTACATTGAAGCACAACCTATCTGATGATGGTGTCTTGATAATTGAATTGCTTGATTAACTTTTTTTCAAAATGTGGACCCTAGTGCTTCCTATAATTTCTCCAATGCACATGAACTGCGTCTTTTTTCAGATTCCTGTTAGATCATGCAGTTGAATTTGACATCTTTTGTCTGCCATCTTCATAGCCATTTTTGCCTTATAGACTCATCTGGATTAAACAACTCACCATACCACTTTCAGAAAAAAGTTTCCACTCAGATTGTCAGCTTTTGTAGTACAAGCTGACCTCGAGACTCGTTCCCTCTGGCCTTTTTGATTAATATTGCATCGGAATTGTGTCGCCTGAACACTTTAGGATAGAAACTAGGGACATGAGAATAGAGGGGCTTGATAGGGAATGAAAATAGTTTGAAGTATTTTATGTTTGATTGATCTGCATTATGTTGTTTATTTGTATATTCGACCATGAGTTTAATCTGTCTGCATTATAGAGCATATTATGTGATTTTGATACACATTTTGCACCGTAACACCGATAATGATGTGTTTCATTGTCCAAACTCGAAAGAGCACTTTTCTAAAGAAAAAAAAGAAGTTGGTCAAGTTTGTCTAGTTTTTATGTGGGAACCTCACTGGAAGCAAATGTTTTAACCACTTAAATTCAATATTTCAGGTGCAAGCTCATATTGCAAAACTCAGGCGCCAGATAAGCTTAATAGATGGGCCACTTCAACCGATGAAATCTCCATCTGACCAGTGATTGTACAGTAGTCAAGTATGTCTTATGAGATTTCTGCTTCAGATTAGTTTTCCAGCTGAAGCAGAGTTTTTAGACAGAACAATCATATGTATTTTCTCAACTATGAGCAATTCATTGGCCTTTTTTTGGTTATTTTTCTTTTCATTGTTTTTTGTTCTTTTGGTACTTTCATGTAAAAAAAAATGTATTTTTGTAGCTTTGTAACAGCATGAGATATCACACCATTTCGTTCGTAGTAATGAATGAAATTTTTGTTTACAGCGATTTCAGTCTGCTAAGTTTTCTAAATTCATCTTTCTGTGCACATTGCTTGATTGGTTTGTTACCAGATGGCTTAACTAAAAGCTTGAATTCCATGCAACTTCTCTGGAATTGTTTCTTTTAATTCTTTAACTGCTTTAACAAAACATTTTAATTATTCTCCTTTCTTTAATGCTTCAGAATTCTGTATGGATTGATCCATAAAATGACTATACGACAGTATAATAACAAGACCTCTTAACATGATTTCTGGTGTATATGCACTATTAAACAGGCACAGGCCATTGATCTTAAATTGGAAAAATGTAAGATTACCATTCCTTGAAGAGCATGTGTTGTTGCATTGTAGCATTCTTCTTTTATGAGCTTTATGGTACATGTAAATACAGCTGAGAACTACAGAAGCCATCAAATTGTACCAGTACTTACTGATGCTGTCATTATGGAAGGAAAACAAGAAATGGGGTCATCAATTCTTCCTTTTTGTTGGGGTCGTGCAGGTGGTGTCACGGTCATTTCAATTCCATTGTCACTCTCATCTTGGTTTGGCGCATACCAGGTACAACCCTATCCTTAATTCTTACAAGTTATTAGTGTTCTTGATGTGGGTCCAACTGAAATTATAATAATTCTCTCAACAACTGCATTAAGTCCACCTCTATCCAGGCATTTTCCGGTCATGGTCTTAATCCAATTATTAGTGTCTGTTCAATGGTCCTTTTAGTTGCTTTTTATTGCTTTTTTGAAGTCTTTATACACAATTAATACCATTAATGATATTGATGATCCCATTTTGTTTTTACTTTCTGCTCTGTATTCTCTGGCCCTGCACTTCTGACTTCTTTCCTTACAAACCATGTGAATTTGATAATCTTTGTACCTGAAATTTCTCTTTCCTTTTCTTGATAGCGAGGTTACATGGAGAGGAAATTCAATATTCTATTAAGTGTTAGGATCCTTGGTTGTAGCTAAAATCATTAGGACTCCAAGTTATATATGACATGTAACAGAATTTCTATCCTTTCCTGATCTTTAAGGCCATTTTTAAGGATGTTTTATTTTGGCATCTTCTTCAATACACACTACCAAGTTGAAATATATGTTTTTCTCTCATCCAGATGGTACAACTACAATTAACATCACTCATGTGGTCCTGTAATAAAATCTAACGGTGTCTAGAACGGTTGTGCCTACTTAGTTAGCTGAGAAGACAATATAGGGGTAGGAATTTTGCAAGATCTTAAAGGGTCATAAAGATTTCAAGTAAGAAGAGTTATATATCGTTGGAGAAAGTTTGGTAGCAAGTAACCTGGCAGTTTGTAGTAGTTGCATTGTTACCTTACAATATTGTCTTGCAGCAGGCAGAAGTAACATGGCCTTCATGTGATAAACCAAAGCCTAAGGCAAGGTCGTTGTCAGCTATAAAGAAAATGCCACTCTCACTCTCTCTGGTACTCACCAATTCACCACATTTCGGTGGAAAATGGTGGACCTTTCTGGTTTCCTTTTGTTATTGTCTGTTCTTACAATCAATCTCATTCACAGAACATGCAAGAGCTTCTCTCAAAGACTGCGACCGGCCGGTAATTTGTCTGCTTCTATCTGCAGTAGAATCGTTCATCATTTTCATATCGTGTTACATCAAGTACACCATCACATTATTTGCATGCTTAAGAGCACTAGATATGCATATATCCTACTTAAATTAGCATAGCTTGATAACATCATATTTGTATCTGATATGCTAAGACAGCAACTCGAGGCTTATGTTTTAGCAAAACGAACTCTTGAAGATGCTCTAATGGTACTAATTAGTTGATTGATGTTGGTTTAAGATAATATTTCTGTTTTAGTTTGAATTTGTAATGAATACTCAAGATTAGACGTGGATGTAACTGTCAATTCGTGTTAGACATATCATAATCATGTTGTGCTATTTTCTATCAAATATCATTATTTGTAGCATAAACATTACAAAAATTGAATGTGTCATTCGGGTCGTATCATAAGCGTGTACTAACAAATCGTGTCAAAAGTTGACAGGTGCAATGATACAGATCAGATATAGACAGTTTGAGGATTAGTTTATGGAACAGAAGAAATGAAGGGGAGAGAGAGAGAGAGAGAAAAATACAGGATGACATTGCCATATCAGGGACTAAATCTAGCTTTTTTGTTTCAGATCACTTTCTGTTCTGAGCCTTAGAACATGAAGAAACAAGTTTTATGTTAGAAGAGGGTAGGAAGTATTAGTGGTGCAGATTTCAAGTAGATTTAATTCTGATTATAGCTTCTCTGTTTTAGTGTTGGTGGTGGTTTGAGTTTGGACCACATGGGAAGTTCTCCATTGTTGGGACACTTCTTTTTTCTTCTTTAATGTACACACACACAGAGTTGCAAAACTGCTTCACTGGATAATCAGATCCAAAATCTTTTACAGTTGAATGATATCGGCTTCCACCAGAAGCCTAACTCATAACCTATTAGTGCCAAATACCGTATCCATACGATCAGTCGGATTGGAAACTCAGCGATTTTGTCATTAAACTGGTCTGGGTTTATATTAAAGATTGAAAATGCATTCAATCAGGTAAAAATCATTAATCATATTGGTCGGACCGAAAATTTAGCTTCATGGAGCAAAAATTCAGCTGGTTGGATGAAAAATTCGATCAGTCAGACGAGTTTACATAGTTTTGGTGATATTTAATAGTTATTTTTACACAATCATTGATACAATATCGGCCTACCCTTTTTTTATCAACCAAAGTTCAACTGATACCTACGCATGAGCCAGTTGTGACAAAGGCCTAATGGTTGGTCGAACACCCTATTTGGTTGGTTACTCCTATTAAAACTTTGACTAATAGGAGAAGGGGAGACCCACTTTATGTATTGTATTGTACATTTTGTATATCTTTTTTCAATGTAGGATATCATAATTATTATTTATTCAATCCAATCAGTAATCAGTAGTTGAACGAGTGATTATGTTTTAAGTACGGATTGTTCACCAAGCCGGATTTTAAAACACTTGAGCAAGGACTCTGATCCCAAACTATTAATGACTAATATGAAGCTCAGATCCACTTTTGGTTATTTCATTCACTGAACTCAACCTTATTTGTGATGAAGACCATGCTGAGTTGTCTAGAGAAACAATACTTCATGCGATGCTTCATATATCTTTTAGCAACTCTTCTAATGAAAACGAAAACTCATCAATGGCTACCTCTTGCGCCATGCATGTCCACTGTTGATTCTGCAACTGCCTCCATAATCCATACGAAGCCTGTTGTCAATCAACACAAGCATCCATGAAAGACTGAACTAAACTGTATGATCATTAGATGGAACATACATGGAACAATCTTGTAAACAATTTTTATATTAGTAGATACTTTGCTCCGTCTCATTTTAATAAGTAATATTTCTATATTAGTTATGTGACTCCCGAATTTAAATATTATCTGCATATATTCCCCTCCTACAGATAACACTTAAACCCGAAAATCAAGTTTAATAAAAATTAAAATAAAATAAAATTCATTCCAAAGTCAACTCATTTCATGACTTCAATACATATATATGTACAAAATATTTTACAAATATTTATGGGTTATAAGAGAAACTAGATTCCAAATGAATCTACTTTCAATTATAATTCCAACAAAACATATGAAATAAGATTACAACATTGTCATGTACAACAAAACCTTAGTCTAGAGTATACGCTGCACCTTGA
>CANYCX010137790.1:0-13457 GCA_948193385.1 Breynia disticha f. nivosa
TATAATCCATCATTTATAAAGCAGCAACACACATTTAATCAACCATTCACCAACAAAACACACTAAAGTAAATGGCAAATGCACTTACACATTTATCTACATTTCAAAGCATGAAAATTTCCATTAATATACTACATCAAGGTTCCATCCTTAGTATCAATATAAATTAAGCAAAGGTTGCATTCATTTTTAAGTTTAAATCCATAATCATTATCCTTATATACTAAATTTCAATAAACACATTAACTGGATTACCAAACATAAAGTTTTCTCCATATGGAATCATATCATTTGCCATAACGTACTACTTTAATTCCATTCAATTCAAGCCTTCAATATTTGTATCCCTTGCATAATTATACACCTCATCCAAGCATATTCCACACATGTTAAAATATACGCATACCATCTTTTTACGTAATAATTAATGTTCTACCATTTCATACCTTTCAACTATTCAAAAGCATAAACATACTTTTAGTAAGTGTAGAACACTTACCTTGACTCCATAAAATAGGCAATAACACAACTTGTATCCAAGCTCCATAATTGACCTCCTATCACACAGATTTCATACAATTCCATTAACTCCTCATTCCCTTGTATGTATATGCAAAACAAGTTATACTTTGTTAAACTCTTTCATTTTAAGTGCCTGCCAAAAATCTAATCCCTATCCCAAATTCTTAACCATTTAAATTCCTCCGAGTAATTTTCCTTAACAAATAAAAAACCAACATAGTCTCCCCTTATTTAATATCATCCAACCAAATCCCTGTATAAAAATTTGATCTCAACCTCACAACTAATAAATCTTAACATTAACATTCTCAAATTCTTATACCTCACTCATAACCTTTCTCCAATTATAGCAAGCAAAATATGTCAAACTCACAAGTAAAGCTTCCTCAAAACCCTAACAAATTCCAAATACTAAACTCTCCATTTATCCATCCATTATTAATTAATCTCCATCCCCAATACCCACCTAAACATAATCGAAAATTCAAAAATGGCAGCCCCCTTCCTGTCCTCTAATCCATCATATTCATGTCAAAATCTAACTAACCCACTATAATAACATAAATTTCTTAACCCAACAAATCTGAAATCAAGGATTTTAAAAGAAAACCCACCGTTCCATTAGAC
Organism: Breynia disticha f. nivosa; assembly: GCA_948193385.1. Classification (NCBI taxonomy): domain Eukaryota; kingdom Viridiplantae; phylum Streptophyta; class Magnoliopsida; order Malpighiales; family Phyllanthaceae; genus Breynia; species Breynia disticha. The sequence continues at coordinate 1,150 of CANYCX010137790.1, forward strand.
GCAAAGCTGTGACACACCCTCAGAACACGAGTGGGAGTGTCGGTCGGCACAACAGTAGGACCGTGGCTGTGGAGGAGCACGACAACTTACGGTTTGCGTGATCGAGCGGCGCGAGGGAGAGCAGAAGGAAACTCGCGGTTGTGGAGAGGAAAGAAGAGATGCGCAAAGTTGAGCGCGAGAGAGAGGACGCGTACGAGGCTACGGAGAAAGAGGGAAAGAGAGGCGACGAGGTGGGGGAAGTCGGGCGGTGGAGGCGTGGCAGCAAGGGGAGGGGCGCAGAGAGAGAGGGAGGTGGCAGTAGGGAGATGACTTGAAGGGGAAATAATAGGGGCGACTGTGCAAGGAAAGGGAGAAGGAAGAGGAGAACTAATTAGGGTTATGTAGGGATTTTTAGGGTTTAAGAGTGTTTTTGTTGGCACTTGAGAAAAATACCCCTGACACTTGTATCTTTATTTCTTTTTGCTCAGATTAACTAACTTTTTTTAAAAAAATTTTCGTAAATTTCTTTACATACAAAAAATCGTATATTTATTTAATTATTTTAATTTAATCCCATTCTTAATTTAATTAATACTCATATGGAAAATTCTATTTCTTTCTATTTCCCCATTTAAATTTAAATTTTTAAAATTTTTGGGGCGTTACAATGAGGATTCTAGAAATGACTGTGATTAACCTTGAGAGCGAGGCTATTATTCCATTTCAACAAAATTGGAGAGTTACCAATATAAATCTCATAATAATGAAACTTCTCAAAAAAAAAAGAGATGGGATGGATGTATGAACCCCATGCTAGGATCTTCAATCTCACTTCAGTTGATGAGTGGACAACACTTTTGAATGTTACCTTTTTGAGGAACTCTTCGAGGAAAAGTAATGTGGGAACTCAGGACTCAGGAGCTCTCAAAAAGGAGATTAGAGATATTCAAAATGAGATAGGAGAGATGAGAGCTAAGATTTGTGGAGAATTGAGCTCCTTCGGTAAAATGATTGAGAAAGTCTCTTCCACTGTCGAAAAAATCTAGGTTATGCTCACTTGTAAATCGGATGATGATATGGCTTGCCCATAGTTTGGAGTGTACTACACTGGAACAACACATCTCATTCTTCACATACTTCTCTTTCATTTCATAATGTTAGATAATATTGTATTTTGTCTATTGGATTTGACTATGAACTTTTGTTGATTTAACAATTCTGTATTATGATTTGTGTGTTCATCTATTTTGATATATCTTGTGTTTCATGATTTTGGCTATTGTGTTGTCTCATGCTTTTGAATATTATTCACATTGATTTCTTTTTTTGATGAATGCCAAAAAGGGGAGAAATAAGGGGAAAATTAATTGAAAAACACTTGATGTTAACTAACTAAATTTGAATGAGTTTAATTGAGTTAGTTGAGTAGAGTTTATGCTTGAATGATTGTAAACTTAAAACGAGGGAGTTTATATTAAAAGGGAGCTTAGATATGTGAATCTATATTTGAATTGTTTAATAAGTTTGCCTTGGTTACTAATGCTATGACAAGGTTTTTCTTTGATCTATGAAATTTTATTTCCCTTGTTATTTTTACATTTTTGTCAATTTCATGAGTACTTTGTCATTATAAAAAAGGAGATATTGTTGACCAACGGTGGTGACCATTAAATTCCTTCTATGTTTTGATAATATGTAAACTCTATGAACTTGATAAAAATTATCTACATGATAAGTTAAATCAATAGGTTGATTAATGGTGGAAGCAAATCTAGTAAAATGGTCAAAAGATGTTCTGCTGCTGCATTCTAGTCAACCAGGAATATTTCCAGTCAATCAGAATCTGACTGGACGTAAGTAAAATAGAAATGGGTCAAGTAAGCAAAATTAACAGTATTCTAATTGACCAGACGATTTCTAGTTCATTAGATGGTGGTACCCAGATAAAAATTTATTATAACGGCTATCTGACATCAAAACACCCGCTTAGAGTACATAATCATAATCAGATCAGACAAAGGGCGGCACACTAATGATTGAAGTTCAAATTCAAAATGATAGTTGAAGATCCAATTCCAGTGGACCAATACATTGCTTGTTGAGTACAAAGAAATTGAATTTATTACTTAAATCAAATGCCAGAATTCTTATCGACCAGAGAAGTGCTAATCGAGTAAGACAAAAGTTGAAATAGCTTCTAGAATGATATACTGAAAACCCAGTTGACTACACAAGCCTCTAGTCGACCAGAAGATAAAGCTACTCAAGTAAAAAATCTCCAATCAACCAGAAGAAAAGCTGCTAGTTGACCAAACAGAGTGCTAGTTGACTAGAAAGTTCTCTACAGTAAAAAATCATTATTGTCAAGGCAACAAATTGGGGCAAACTTTGTGTCTAATGGCTATATTTTTAGAAGAACATATAAAAGGGAAAGATTTTAGAAGAGAGAACATATCATTTCAAGAAACAACTATTCACAAGCTTTAAGCACTCAAAAAACTACAATGTTCTTAAAGTTTCTATCTTGTATTTAATATCATTCACTTAGGCTATATTGGATGTTTTCATTCCCAACTTTATTAGTAAGGAAATAATTTTCATGACTCTTATAGAACTTCTGAAGAAACTAAATTCATTTCAATTAGGTAAAACCAAATCTCTCTCGATTCTATTTATTATGCTTAGTATTTTTATGGCAGCAGGCTTATAGCTGCTCCTCCATCTACTAAGATTTGCCCAATCAAAAAATTATTGATTTTGGCTTTGATATGAAAGGCTTTAAAACATAATTCATTTGAATTTAAATGGTCAAAATTAATGAATCTAGCTATTATTTTCCTTTACGACTTTGGTTTTGGTGTTTTCTTCTCAATGATCGCGGCTATATTCGTATCTATCTCCACAGTTATTGTAGTACGATCCTCTACATCCTCTAGATGATCATCTTTAGTTTCTTCTTCCTTTGTCTTGGATGATCCATACAGGAGGGAAGTCCCCAAACTAAGCTCCTCATCTAAGGAAAAGTTGGTATCATAAGAGGACTTCACTATTGGACCAATGGTGGTGAACAATGGAAATTCCCTCTAAGTTTTGAAAATTTTGAAAACTTTGTGAATTTTTAACAAACAAAGATTTTAGGTTGGAGAATTGCAAAAGATGTTGCACAAAAGTTTAATAAAAATGACAGGGGAGGATTTACTTCAGTGCAGTAAATTTCAGTCAAGTAAGTGAAAAATGCAGGTAACTAGTCGACAAGTAAGTGTGCCAGTCGACTAGTAAGTGGAAAAATAGTAACGACTAGTTTGTGTGACCAAAAGCCAAACCATTCAAGAGGAGTGAAGATCAGTAGACTATTTCTGACCTCCGCCGTAAAAATAGATCAAAAAATCTTCAAGATAACATCAAGGATTAAGGATCACTTTTTGGGAGATTTTAAATTTGAAATCTGGCATAGGTAAGTCAACTTATGTATTTTTCAGTCAACTAATGTGCGCTATAGGGCAGACCAATCGACTTACAAAGTTACTAGTCGACTGAAGGTTATGATTTGAGAAGGCTTAAAGGATATTCAAATGGTCACTAGACGACTAAAGAATAGGCCAGTTGACTAGTTTAGTCAAAATATTTGAGTGTAGAAAAACCAGTCGGTTGGTAATACTGACAGTGGACAAAAGTTGACTTTAAAATTGAAGAGGTCCATATCAAATATCAAAGCACAAAAACTCAAGACACCTTACAAATAGAATTGTCAACAAAGGAGAGAGACAACATAAGCATTCCAAAGCATCTACATTAGTCCCCTACACATTTTGTAGTCTTTTCTTTGTGTTCAAGCTTTAATATTCTTCAAATTAGTATAGTCTTCTAGCTTGAATTAGTATAGAATAAGTGGTAAGATTTGAGATGGAAATCAAATCCAAAATCAAATTGATTGTAAGGTTGTTTAAGCCAAAATTCGTGTAAAAGAAAGATTATAGTGGTTTGTTGTGAAAATATTAAGTTAGAGCTTAGGTAGCGGAGTAGGTGTTTATCAACCACTCTAAATACTTTTATTTTTTCTTGTCCTTTATCTTTCCACAAAAATTAGTCATTCTCATAACCTCTATTCAAACCCTCTTTTCTAGAGGTTATTTAGACTTTACATTCACCTCTTCCTCTTTCACCACTTATTCTTTCCCTTTTTTTCTTGTCTTTATGGATAGTCACCACTTCATTACTATCGCTCTAAACAAGTTGATCATGCAAATTTTCCTTTTCTACTTCCTTGGTAGGCACCTTCAATGCCTTTTTATCTTGTCCAGGAGTCAAGTCTACCTTAGTTTGTGGTGTGCACTGAGGGAAACATCTAATCTTCACTTGAGTGAACTTTGCAGCTCTCTTTTTTGCCAAGTGCCTTTATGACTTATTCATGTGCAACTGGTGTCACTTATTGACCGTTGTCTTCCACACCCTAACCTCTGCTTGTTTTTCCTTCACAAACTTAGGTTTCTCATTTGCTTTTGATTGGGTTTGCACGACTATTATCACATGTTTTCTAATAGGTTGGAAAGGACTATAATTGAAATGACACCTATTATGGCCTTGTATGGTAAAGGGATCAACCTTCTTGTATGGTGCTGGCCTTCTGAGAAATTTTGATAAGTGCAGTACTGATAGAAATTCTTCTTGTTAGATTCTTCTTTTAAGGATCTTCCACGAGCAAAGGTAGTTTGCATTCACTCAAACTCCTTTACAAGAAGTATTTGTTCCTGAAATACTTGTTCTTTCTCAATGTGCCTCTTCTTTATCCCTTGGCTAGACATGTCGTACCAATTGCAATACTTGTGATTGTATAAAAACTCCTTAAAGCAAGCACAGTTGTCCATGAAATGCAGGTCAGTCAAATACCACATTTATTTATGTGAGATTTCCTCAGCAACGATTGGCCATCTCAATACCTCCATTCGATTCAGACGATCGAACACTCCATCGTCAGGATTGTTTCCTTGCTGATGGAGTAAGTACACTGCAAAATAATAAGACCCTCTATCAGTATACATTCTAAATTAGGAAATGGATTTTCATTTACATCCATAGTTTCATTTGAATTAGAAAAATTTATTTCATTAGACTCAACTAAATTTTGAATTTTATTTTAAAAAACTAAGCAATTTTTAGTCGAGTGAGTATAAGAGGCATGCCATTTACAAAATTTCTTGCTTTTTAATTCTTCTAGAGATGGAAATTTATGATATCGTTTGAAGACTTTTCTTTTATTGGCTAATAACCATTCAAAAAAAATTAGCCCTATCTAAGTCAAACAAATATTTTCTTTTTCATTATTTTTAATCCCCTTAGGAGCTTGTGTATTCTTTTTTTTACCAATGGTTCGCACACAAAATGTTTTTTATGGGGTTTGAAATGTGATGAATTTCTTGACTGCAATTTGCCTTAGTCATAGCTTTACGAACATTTTCTTCTTTAAGAATGTTCTCAAGGCAGGAAGCTCGCTCAGTCAACTCATAAAAGTCTTGCAATTTGGAACCTTTAAATTTCTTTCTCAATTCAAAGTCCAGTCTGTCCTGAGCAAATCGTAAAAGTTCTCTTTTAGAAAAATTAACCTGGAATTTAATTCTCAATTGTCTAAAGAAATATAGAAATTCTTTTGCAGTTTTGCCGGGCTTTTGTCTCAACCACGTGAGATCCAGCACAGAAGTACCAGGACATCCACAAGGAAATTGCACTTGGAAAACACTCTACCTGTCCCATCAGGAAAATACAAAATTTGGCTAAAGGTTAATATACCAATTGAAAGGATTCCTATTAAAGAACTTAGGAACAATGTAAGTTTTAAGAAATCATCCCCTGAGACTTCTCTGTTTTGGAAACTAAATTGAGTTACATGCTCTATCATGGAGATTTTCCATTACCAGAAAGAAAGTAACTCGGGCACTTTGTATCCACAAAGGAATGGATAATCCCTATCAATATAATCAGGATATGGCTTCCTATATATTGGCTGATTGATATGTTTTAGCTGAGGTTTGTACATTCACTCAATCATATTGGCAAATTGCTTTTGTGTGACATTGGTAACTCCAAGTACCTAGCATTATTATTCGCCTAAGAGGCATTGTTCATTATATTTTTGGATTCCCGCTAGCTCCTAGAGAATTTGTGTTAACCACAAGAAAGGGGTACACATTAGTTCCTAAAGCCTTTACATTCATCCCAGAAAAGGGATTCACATAAGTCATTCCTGCATGGTTCGCATGAGGATAAACTCAAGGATTATGATTCTAACCACCTGAGTAGGAACCGTAGATCCTTAAAACATTGGGTTAAGAATCTGTCCCATTAATGGAGTAGACAAGTGTGGAGTTAGAAACACTTAGGGATTAAACCCATTTGACCATTAACACAACTACTTAGGATATTAGTTGACCTTGTATTGATCCCCATTTGAGGATATCTTAATAGTGGACATGACTCAATCGAATTTGCTTTAGGGGAACTATTAGAAATTCCCACCTCAAATGTTCTATTGTTATTGACGATAGTGTACCCACTAGTACTCAGGTGTCTATGTAGCGAGACAAAGGAAATTACTACTCTTAGGACAGAACGTGGAACATCCTCCCTAACACACTTCCTTTTTTTTGAGATTATCTAACAATAACTCCAATTCTTTGTTGATTTGTTTGGATAATGGTCCTTGTGACTCATGGATTAAATGGTTTAAGTCTCTTATAACCCTCTCTCTATTTATTTGGTTAGAGACATGTAGTTGATGAACCTTTCTACACATTCCATCTAAAACTTTGTGTGTTGAGTTTTTTATGTTTAAGTTCTGTTCTGTTTGAACGATGTTCATCTCCCTAATCAAGTCTTTGGCATAAAAACTTATATTAGCATGCATTTTCTGGAAAGATTCGCACATTTCTTCCTTTTGTTCTTAGAATTTAGTCTCCAAAGACTTTCTCCATTACTGAGAAAAATCTTCAGACTGGGACCAAGATTTTGTAATTTTTGACTAGATTTCATCCAATTAATGCTTGAGTAACTCTTTTCTGAGTGCAACATTTGCCATCTTAGCTTTGTAGTACTCATGAAATTTTCTTTCAAGAATACTTAGGGAAGATAATTTGGATTTCAAATTTTTTATAGAATGATTTTCTCCATCAAAGTTCCTAAAATCACTTGAATTTGAAGGGTTATCCTGATCGGCTATTTTCCACAACAATCACAAATGACTCCCACTGTGGACGCCAATCTGTTGGTCACCTTAAAAATTGATTTTGCAAGATTGGCTCGTGTTAGGGTGATCTATGCGTGAACACAAAGTGTTTACACGTGGGTTCATAGTGCCTAAAAGACTTAGGACTTTTGGTTGTGTGGATTTAAACTAAACTAAGCTATGTTGCTCTACTCCTAAGTGAATAACGTGGTAAATAAAGTAAATTTGCACAAGGATAAAATGCTAAAATTAAAGTTGCATTAATTGAAAACAAATAATTACAAGAAAAATGCTTAGACTGGATGCCTCAGAGGATGTTTGACTTATCATTCGCAAGTAATCCGTTTAGCACTTTTAGTGAGTAGAAACTAATACTATCCTAGGCTAAGAAAAAAAAAAGAGAAAAGATAGGAAAAAATAAAAGTGAGATGTGCCTGAGTGTTTGTGTATGTGTATAAAGGCTTCTGTTGAAATTCTTCCTTTATATAGGCACCTGTACAGTTACCCACAATCAAGCAGTTTCAAATCCCTCTTTTCTTCTTGATTCAACGTTTATTAAATGTAAAACCACTCCTCTAAATTCGTGACATGTGGGCGTTCAGTTTATCCAATTTGAAAAATTGCAAGCAACTGCTCAAGTGACCGTTCAAAAATTTTCTCTATTATCAATTCAGGTAATCACTCTTTATGTCCTTGTCCTTCACGATTATATTATGGTCTAACTTACTTCCTCGCTCCATCATCTGTGAATTTTATATCTCTTACTCGCCACATGTTCCATATCTATACGCAGTTGTCCTTCTTTCCTAAATTCTTCCTTATCTTGTCTTCGTGTTAATGATGTGAATCTTTGATCTCTACTTCTTATTTTCATAACCATACCTCTCGCCTTTCAGCGAACAATCATGCGGATAAAACTCCTTACCTATTTACCTGAGTAAAGGTCAACAAATGCCCTTTATGGTCTATTTATCACTCGCTCACGTGTCACTATCCCTTTGCTAACCACTCGACGCAAGAAAATTCTTTTTACTAGATTCTTACTCCTTTGCATGACCTCTTTTTTAGGGGTTGATAGTGTCTTACTAGATTCCTACTTCTTTGCACAACCACACTTAAAAACTTCATTATATAAATTTTAAGATGTCCTCATAAACCATTTTGAATGTGATCACTTAAGAATTCACCGCCAATTGCATTCAATCGGGAATACGAGTGTAACGTCTCGAAATTTCTATTTAATTTAAAATTAAAAATAAAATAAATAGCAAAAATGAGAGTAACTTTTTTGCATTTTATTTTGGAGAATTAACCAACTGGGTAGAGTTGAGCTTGGTTCTAAATGGAGAGTTTAGGAATTCTGGAAAAAAATTATAAATTCTGAGAAATTAAATGTCGGGATTAGTATGGGCCGAGTTAGAATGAGGATTATGAAACAAATAGTGGACCAAGCTCTAAAAACCCTTCCCTCCTTCTTTCTTCCCGACTTCCCACGTCATTCTCTTCTTTCCTTTTTCCTTCATGACCAAAAATCCCCTTCCATAATCAATCTCCACAAAAATCTGAAGCTAGGAAAGTTCCAAAGTTGATTTTTGGATTGAATCAAGGTAAGTTTCCTTCCTTTCTGTTCCAATCTCGTATTCCTTTCAAACCCTAACTTCAATCACCCATAACTCTCTCAATTTAGCTCCAATTAGAGAAAATGATGGCTCATTGGAAAGCATGAAACGTCCACTACCCATTATTGCTCATTTTGATGTTAAATCGTTGGTTAGGAACTCAAAAATGCTAAAATAAAGGGAACCCTACAAAGTGACGGGTTTGGGAACATAGGAGGTGATTTTGTGCAAACAGAGTTTTCTTGCATTTTGGAACTTGGGTGAGTTTAATTAGAGTTAATTGGAAGTGTTTAAAGTATTGAATTGGTTGAGTGTTACGACGTGTGTGAGATTTCGACAAAGTTAGGCAAATTGCTAGGTTTGAAACAGGAGAATCTTCAATTAAGATTGTTGGAGTGTTTTGGAGAGTAATGGTCATCTAATTATACCTAAACAAACTTGCATACAACATTAATGCAGGGTGGGTGTGAAGGAAAATAAAGATGGTAGATGTAGGTGGAGAACTAATGAAGAAGAGTTAAGGAAGTGAGAGAGAGGGAAGATCAAATAGAAATAACATAATAAATGCATATTATAGATATTACACATTCATTTTATATAATTAAATGAACACAAAGTTGATGTGAATCTATGATGTCAATAATGGGAAATTTGGATCACGGGGAAGGAGGTCCTCAATCAAACTGCTAGATGTTTTGGAGGTAAGTAACATGAGCGCAATATTCCCTATGCATGTGTGTTGTTGTGTGTGAAATTGTTACTTGATTTGATAATGAATGTGTTATTGATTGAAGCCTATGTGAAATGTTTTCATGTGTTGAATATGAAATGTATTTATGTGAGTTTAAAAAGTTCCATCAATGAAGTTGCATGGATATGGTTTATTATGAATGTTGTGAGTTATGAAATTGAGAAATGTGGAGGATAGCATATGTGTGACATTGCCACTTACATATTTCTATGTATATGAGTGCATGGGTATTTTCCATGGAACATGCACATGACATTCATGCATTTGGGGGCTCATAGGTGAGTAAATAAAATGTTGTAATGGTCTCATAAGTGAGCAAGTGTTAAATCACACTAAAATGAAATGCAAAAGTGGTTATGGTTCCTAGGGATGCAACATACGGGTAGTATTTATTAAATGCTACACTGGGGCATAAACTGTAAAATGCTTGGGATGCATAGGTGTGTACGAGTGTGCCAAAAACTATGGGCACATAAGTGTGCAATTTATTTGGGTCCAATTTATATTATAACTGATACTCTCGACCGATGAGGCTCGTTTGCAAACGTCAATATTATGGACAAAATGGTGAAAATCAAACTAAAATTGGGATCATGGGTGATCATACTAAGGATGCACTAGATTGCATGCAATGTATAATTTGCATTAGCATTCGTAAGTGCATACCTTTACATTTCATAAGCATGGTTTTTGTTAGACATAAGTTGGTTTGCAAGGGTGATTTATTGTGTTGGTCCTATGTGCTGTGTTATGGCTTTTAACTTGTAAATTACGTGAATGAGTTGGAGAAACGTGGTTTAGCTTGAATGTTTATTATGGATGTTATGTGATTTTATTGTGGAAATGATATTGAATTTTGTTTGGTGATAGTTGTGAAGTATATAGTGAAATGTGTGGTGTTATAAGCTTGTTGATGCTTATGGATTATTTGAGGAATGTACCTATGGTTTGTGTTTGATTTAGTGTGCAATCATATGTGTGATGCTGCAGTTTTCTAGAAATAGAGGGGTGGAACGGGTTGGGAAATGGGCTATGTAAACTGTTTCCCAAGTCTTTTCATCCTCAGAGGGACTCCAGTGAGTGGAAACGGGTTGGACAACGGTTTGCCAAGACTGTTCTCCAAACTGTTTCTACTAACTGAGCGGACATAATGGTCAAACGGATTGGCAAACGGTTTGTCCTCGAACGTTCTTCAAACTGTTTGGATGCATTGTCTAGACAGCACAATCAAACGGCTTGGGGAACTGGTACCATAGGCTGTTCTCAAAACCGTTTAGATCCCCTGAATTAAACAGAACGACCGAATAGCCTGAAGAACGGGCACCCCAAACTGTTCTATAAACAGTTCCTATACATCTGACTGTGTCAAATGAAATATTGTGTTAGTAGATTAGGAGCTTACTTAACTGTAAATTACTCAAGAGACACATTCTAACTCATATGGAAGAACTTTTAAGTGGATGAGTATAATTGTTTGAATGCTTGTGTAGCGACTCGATTAATTAACATCATAACGTAAAGTTTATCAATAGAGTATAGATCATATGAATAGATGTGAATGTAAAAATGTTATGGGAAGTTGTCCATGTTGGCAGTGTTGCTTATTAAGTTTCACAACTCACGCCTATTATGCCTGCCATATTGGCAGGGGCTTGAGGGGATATAGCGAAGGTGTGGTGGTTGTTTTGCTTACTCCGACAATATTAGAAGAACCGAAGGGCCAAGGTGGGTAGTGCACTAAAGCTTATTCTAAACAGATATCATGCACTTGTATTAAACATTTTTAGTGCATATATTCATTTTGACGGGTTATATCTGAAATGAAGTCTAATTGAGTTCTTTTCTTGTATAACCCTATTGATTTTGTAAACATTTTACATTTTGTGATATCCCCCTCCATTTAAACCTTTTATGTAGCTCTTACTCAAATTAATGAAGGATGTATATTTAAATTGAATGTGCCTAGAAGAATTTTTCTTTTCAACTTTTTATTTTCAATTTGTTCTTTCAAAATTTAGGATTTCCAAATCTGGGTGCCACTTGATAGATAAGTGGATACGAAAATAAGGGTAGTCGAATTTGCGAGCATGAAAAAATATTCACATCCATAAAACAAATTACTTAATATTAAAAGAAATACAATGATAGATCCAATAATTTTGCAACACTAGCATAGCCAACAACACAAGAATACAACTTATCATATCACACAAGGCATTCCAAACTACATCATCCAATTCAATTCCCTACAGACAACACAATCATCAATCTAGCATCAAATCAACATGCTTCATAGTCATATATTAACACATAATCACACAAGCAACATACATATTCCTACAAGAAAACATACAAATCAAGGAAAGTTGCATTCTTGTTGCTTACCTGAGAAGAATCACCTAACGGCTCGATTGGGAACCTCCTTCATCGTGGTTCACATTTCCTATTAAAACATTTAAATCTTTACATCAATATCGACTTTAGTAAATGAGAAAAGATGCATGAGTGAGTTGCTTATAATATGTATGCCTTCTCATTCCTCTCTTCTCTACATTAAGTCCTCCTCATTAAATCATCTCACTAATTAATACTTATATCTTTACGCTCAATTTCCTCTTCCAAAACCCTAGACATCTACCTATCCTTACCTTATGCTTCCTCACTATTTAGTACCCAAAGAAATTAACACTCTCAATACACTCAATGGACTCTAAGGAAGCTTACCAAAGTAACGAAACACGGA
>CANYCX010137856.1:0-13843 GCA_948193385.1 Breynia disticha f. nivosa
TATATATATATATATATATACTTCAGTATAGATGATTTTTATTAACTTGCATTCTAAATGTTTTTCCAGCTTCCGCGTTTTAAAAGTTAATTGCGTATGATTTACTCTGACTTTATATTGCACCATTTATGTTTTAAAAAGAAAAAAAAATATAGTGCCAAAATTGGATTTGATAAAAATGGAAAGTTTTAAAAATGGGTGTCACAGACAGAGTTGATCAGTGTTCTCCGAGCTTACGTCAGAGGTCGAGCTCCAGTTTACATTTTTGATATTTTTGTGTTTGTACATATGTTGTACATTTGAATATACACGCAGGATTTTAGTTTGAAATGTTTTCAAACTACATTTCAAACTTATTTTGCTTCCGCTGGTATTATGTTTTTTTTTTAAAATGTAACAGATTGGGCCGAGATTTTATACTACAACGTGTATATATCTTTTATCTTCTCTCTCTCCTCTATTTTTAGATTTGATTTTGTATCATTTCTTTAAATTATAATGTTTATCAGGGAAATCAGGTTTAAAAATGAGCTTCATAACAAATCATCTTTATCATTTAATACTATAATCTTACCAATTTTTACAACATGAACATACCATTTCACACATTTTTATGCTTAAATTTACACCAAGTTTCTTATCACTCCCTTGATTTTCTGATATGTTTTAACTTATATAATTTGTTCTGGAATTACCTTAATTTGGAGTTTTACATGAAAAAATTGTAAAAGAATTTTCACAACCTATCTTAATGGCCTCCAAATTCCGACACAAATGTTTTGCAATTTTAAAGCAAATTTAGAGAGATTAAAATTTTTTTATAAAACTAGAAAATAATAGAGAACATCCTAAACTTTTCAAAACATATTTATTTATACGATATAGAGCTTTGTATCTCCAAATATCCTCGAAACAAGTTGACTCAATTTTGAAAGCCTAAAAAATGGAAAGAAAAGCGCGAATAAGTTTAGAGATGGGCGGGTAGAAAATTCTGGGTTTCTAGGATTTATATAGAAGTATAGACAGGTGGCTGAAAATTCAATGTCTGCATCTTACCATTTCTTTAGAGCATCTTCAATCATAAACCTCTTTATGAGATCTATATGATAATGTTATATTATTATTTTATTAATTCTTTATTTTATTAACTCTTTCTTCTTTATCATAAACCTCTCATTATACTTTAAAGTGAAATCTATTAATAAAATTTAATACTTTTTTATAGTAAAAGCACTTAAAATTATGTTTGGTGATTTCCGCCTTGTAAACCGTTTAATATATGTGAATCAATTTATAAACTAACCTCACCTTTATGAGTGATGTAGCATAAAATGAGGCCTGTATGGAGACATAAACCCCTTAATGTAGGTGCCCTTATCCTAATCACTGGTCACAATAACTATCGAGGCTACACATTTTAAACATTTATTTATACAAGTTTGAATCCATAATTTTTTTTAAAAAAAATGTCTAATGAATCTCAACTAAAATAAAAAAATTTGATCTTCAAAAAGAAAAAAAGAAGCAATTTTCTATGTATAAAACGGAAAGATACTAATGAATGTCAACTAAAAACAGCAAAGAAATAAAAAAACTTTGGGGAATAAGAGAATATGGCAATGAAGTGCAGTAACTCATAAAAAAGATCAAAGTATCAACTGCAACCTCTATAGAAAACCCATCTGGTTATGCTCTTCTCCGATGTACAATATACTTGAATTAGAAAGATCATAATGTAAGTAACTGTATGAATATGAAAATCAGATAATTAGGAAGAGCCTTTACTCACTGTCAATGAGGAACCAAGTTGAAGCATCAGAGGATATACAGCACTAAATTCTTTGTCTCCTCTTGACCTTACCTGCACAGCATAATCCTCCAATGTTGCTTTTATACCTTTCCATATTTGATCCTCCCCTTGAGAATCCAGCCACAGAGAGTATTGTAGAGGTGTAAGTTTGTTCCTTTGTAGTGGTGATAAAAGCTCGTCAGGGCCTCGGGAATAAAGGTGGTGAAGTATTACACTGGGTGGGAGATCCTGAAGAAGAGGAGATGCTCCCAATTGAGATGTTTCTAAGAAAATAAGCGGTCTAAATGCCCGGAGCGCTCGGTATGGTGCGCCGAGTTGTTCTACAGTGAACAAATTCTGTCCAACAGTTAGCTCCAGCTCTGCCATATCCCTAGCCAACCTCAATTTTCCAGATTCTGACAAGGGTCTTATAAGAGAAGCATGCCTGATAAAGAATATCAGTACTCTTGATGCCATGGTTCTCACTAGATGTGTACATATATTTTCAGACCCTGCGGTAGCCGCATTTGCTGTAGGCAAGAGCCGAGACAAAAATTCACCACGGAAATGCAGGATGCTCTTCTGTAACTCCTCCATGTAAGGTGAAGCATTGTTGTCCATTGCCGCATCCATTCCAAGAGCACCAAAATTCTGATCATGAATTTGCAAAATGCAAGATTCAAGATGGTCAATCATTGCTTTGAACAGAGGAGTGACAGCATCACGGGCAACTCCATATATAGCCCCTAGGGATGCAGACAACACTTCTGCAGCAATGGTAGGCAACCCAATGAGCATTGATGATATGCGCGTATGAATCTCTTGCAAATGCTGACACAATGCAAAGTTCTTGATTTGGGCCGGAGTAGCAGACCCGGTTATTTGGCGTGCCTCTTGACCAGCCGATATCTGCCATTATAAGCAAGGCTCTTTTGAGTGACGACCCAATCTAAATGAAATGGTATCATGATTGAGACTATTTAAGCATTATCAATTTCAAGATTCCAAATAAAAATATTCATATGTTCACAAACCCAATACTGAAATAAATGACCTCGATAGACAACAAAACTAAGCTAAATTAAAAAGCATTTCATCCTTCACTTCCAACTTCCTTAGCATGACCTTAGCACTTAATAAAAATCAACAGAAAGATTAATCATAAAGCAACTGCTAAATCTGATCCGATAATTATTATATTTAAGCATAGAGAATGAAGAGAATTAGACTTAGGCCTCAAGCTAAATTAAAAAGCACTCCATCCTTCTCTTCCAACTTCCATAGCATGATCTTGGCACATGATAAAAATCAACAAACAGATTAATCATAAAGCAACTGCTAAATCTGATCCGATAATTATAATACTTAAGCATAGAAATGAAGAGAAATAGATAAAGTGAAGCCTTAATCTGATCAGATAACAAAAAAAAAACTGCTAGATCATGTTACCTGGTATTCCGCACGTTGTGCCAGAAGCAGAAGAACCTTGCCAACTTCACGTAAGACAAGTAGAGTCAAACGTGCATCCAGCTGAACCGCTTCAAGCTCTTCCTGTATGCGTGATATAATCTTGGACATTTGATCTTTGGATGGAATGCTTCCACGACTGGATACAGGGAAAATGTTATTCACAAGATCCGAAAGGCGGCTCAAACATTGGGCCAAAAATGCTGTCTGGAATATTTCAATGGCTGCAATCATTTGATTCTTTCCTTCCAAGCTGATAGCTGGTAAAACTCCTTTAACATCTGTTTCGCGTGAGATTCTTTCAAGAAGACTCTCAACCATGGAAAAGAGCTTTGGGTATCCAATGGTGAATACCTCCTTAACAAAACTTGATGCAGTAAAAGCAGATTTCATTTGGCTAGCAAAAGCCTTCACCAGTGCATCCCAAACTCGATCTGTTAGCATGGGATCGCCCGCCTAAGAAAACAACACGTTGATGGTAAAAATACGAAGCAATCATTTATACGATGCCACAAAACAATTCATTCTGCTTTCATTTATTTCCAACATTGCTATGTAGAAGCTGTATGATAACTACAAAATGACAAGAACAAATTACACAAACACGGAAATGCAGAAACAAAGAAAGTCACCTTAATAACCTCATCGAGTAACAAAACATGGGTAAATGGATCCCTCTTCTTAGACAAGACTCTCTGTAAATGCCAGACAGCAACCACAGTAGAATGCAACTGATCCATACAAATTCCGAGCCTCTGCCAAAGCCCTTCTCTGGCCTTGGCGCCACCACCAATCTGCGGTGTCCCACTCCCTCTAATCCCACCCGGTCCAAACCCCCCGCCACCACTACTGGAAATCACCTTCATATCCAATGCCACACTCACACTCTTCACTCCATTACTCTTATACTTACTCACTAAACTCTCGACACAAACTTTCAACTCTCCAATGTTATAAAACACTTGCAAACCCGTCCCCACTTCCGCCTGATTCAACCCCTCCATTCCTCTCTCCAACAATCCCATTGCTTCCCTGCGCAATTTCTCGCCAATCTCATCAACCCATTTCAACTCCTCATCAACTACATCAATTCCAACTAAATTATACTCATCGCACATATTCTTGATCTCGCAATGGAGCTGCGCGGCTTTGGCGAGATCAAGCCTTTCAGGGTTAGATTGAGACAGATCGCTTAGCTTCTTAGATAACGTAATAGCGCGAATAGAGTGGTGGAGAAGGTCGGCGGCGGCAACGAGGTTATTGAGTTGAAGAGTTTTGGAGGAAATGAGGGAAAGGGGGTCGGAAATCTCGGATCTAACACGGCGAAGGGAGGAGTGGAGAGAGGAAACAGAAGAACGAAGAGAGGAGAGGGAGTGATCGGTGTGTTTGAGAGAAGAGAGCTGGGTGAGGAGTTGGGAATGGCGGGAGAGGACTTCATGGCGGAGTTGGGAGTCGAGGAGTTGAATGGCGTGGTGGAGATGCTCGGCGGTGGAGGCAGGGGAGCCGGAGGAGAGAGCGGCGGAGGAGAAGGAGAGGGAGGAGAAGGAGGAGGAGAGAAAAGGGGAGAGAATGGGGTCTTTGGAGAAGGAGTCGAGGGGGTTAGAAGTGGAAGAAGGAGTTATGGTGGAGGTGGTGGGAGTGGTTCTGAAGGTGGACACTCGCTGCAGAGGAGATTGTGAAGTTGGTGTTCCCATTTTCTCTTTCCTAAACTCTCTTCCTTCTTGCCCATTTCAATTTCATGTTTTCTTCGGAAATTAGTTTTCAACTTAATTTTTTTATATTTACTATTTTACTCCTCCATGATTCGAAATTATCACTTCTTGTCCAAATTGTTAGTATTAGCTCTATACCAATGAACATTGTTTTCCTTGCACGATTAATAAATTGAGGTATTTTTAGTCTTATCATGTTTATTTATGTGTGTATTATGTTGTAACTTCCTTGAATATGTTTCTCGAATTTTATGTGATGTATTTGTTTGTAAGACCTTGAAGCAAGAGATTACGTTCAAAACATCCTTAGTCGGTCATTACTATGAGAGTAGTACGTGAATTAAGACTAGCATGCTCTTTATGACGTAGTGATTTCG
This sequence comes from Breynia disticha f. nivosa, assembly GCA_948193385.1. Lineage (NCBI taxonomy): Eukaryota > Viridiplantae > Streptophyta > Magnoliopsida > Malpighiales > Phyllanthaceae > Breynia > Breynia disticha. Next base: position 5,346 of record CANYCX010137856.1, read on the forward strand.
GTCCTTTAGAACACAAGGACATGAAATGTCAATCATAAATCATGGATACATGTCTAGGACATGGTATTTGGATTAGATCCACTAACGAGAACACTACATGGTTTTGAGTCATAAGTATTTTTCATGTGCAAGTCTTACAATAGAGTTCTTAGACTAAAAATCTCTATGAAACTCTAGATAGATTTTTGTTTACTTTGACACATGCCTAACATGTCCGTAATAAGATAACAAGTATGAGTATGATTAAGTATTCATTATCCATATTAGAGAGAATGATATAAGTAATTGGATTACCCACTCTCGAAGTAGGAATGAAAGAAACCCATCCGATCCAACCCAACTTGAACGTGGCGAGTTTTTCAACTTTTGACGGGGAACAGGGTAGGGCATGAGGCAACCCAAAATTAAAAGTAACAAGGACGGGCAGAGTTGGTATACCAGCCTCATTCCCTGCCCCAAACCCGCCTCACTATACTCAGATGTTATAATGTGTTTCATTATTTATTTAAGAGTTCAGTGTCACTGGATATCACGAAAAGGAACTGACTTAATAAGGATGATTATTTCATGCCTTATGTAAGTTCAACATTTAGGGTAAGGGACTATGGGAGATTGCATTAGGTCAAACAGATGTCACCTCATCTTTATTTATTTTTTAATTTCATATAATCTTGCTAGAGTGTGGGTATGACCTTTAGGAATTGATAATTCCTAATGCCAACATTACATGGACCCATAGAATTGCACTCGAGAAATCGGATTGAAAAAAGGTACCTTCGATATTTTCGTTTTGGTCAAACAATTGCGCCATTTAATGGACTTTTATTTGAGTCAAGTTTGGACAATATTTTAGGTTATAAGTTGAGCTAGATAGCTTAAGAAAAATAATAGCCCTTGATGTTATGTTGAGCATTTGAAAAAAAAAATGCTAAATATATGGAAAAAGTGTGAGAGTTTGGACATCATTATGCCTTCAAATATTTAGTCTTTAAGACAAGTTTAAAGAGGATAATTATAAAAAATGAAAACCTTAGTTGATGCTTCTTTTTTGCTAAAAATCCTCATTCATATCCACTTGATTTGGATTAGAATTGAGATAGGATTAAGGTGAGAAGATAAAGGCTATATTTTAGGATTTTTATCTCTTCATCCCTATCTTATCTCTTAGCCAATTCTAAAAGCAATAGGGGGAAGAAAAATATTCATTTGTGGTAGCCCTCCAACATCTATGCATGCCCAAGGTGAGTCCTGAAGAAAGATTGTCATTGTTGTAGCCAAACCGAAGCACTTTAGAATTGTCGATCGATGTGTGTGTGAGAATAGAGGAGGGTGTTGTAACTGTAGCTTCTTTGTGATTTCAACGTGACTGATTGAAGGTTGTATGAACTTTTTTTATACATTAGTTACTTGTAGATCTTTGGAATGGATTATGTGGGTTTTATTGTACGAACCCCTAGTTTTGCTGTGTTAAGATAGGAAATTAATGTATTTATGTTGGGCTGGTTGGAATTTTAGCAGGTGCAATGGATCAAGTGTGGAGCTCAAATTTTTTAAAACAATATACCTTAAACCCAATTTTCATCAAATATCATAAAATACTTAAGAGGAGAGAGAAATTAAATACTTTGATTTATAAAAAACCCACTGAGCCCAAAGTAGTTTACACACACATGCGGAAGCTGTAAAACGTTTGGAAAATAAAACCAAATTATATATACAAAATATGTACAATGTATGTACAAAATAATCATCTGAAAAATTGAAAATATGGAGTTAGACCGCTTATCAGTATCACAATCAGCCTCTGATCAACACGACTTCGATCCAAATGCATCTACCGATGACTTGCACAACATTTCAACATTCAAGAAGGTGAGTATGCAAATATAATCAGTAAGTGAAAATTAGAATATTGATTAAATGAAGTACAGGGGAACAACACGAGATCATGTCGGATGAACACGGAGCGTGCTCATATCAACTTCCCAGTTGGCACATCGTGCCAAATTCAACAAGAGTCATGCTCGATCAACATAATTCCAGGTAACATGATCGTGCCACCTTTGAGCATGAGGGCATTCTCATAATCTGTCCCAGATTACGCAACAGCATGGGGCATACTGAAGTTCTAACTTTGCTCATCAGATTCTATTTTTCCATATCTTTGAGTATTTATTAAAGTGTTGCTTTAAACACATTTTCAGTGTTTTACATGTACTATTTATACATTCACATAACAATTAAACTCATCACAAGAGTTGCATCAAAGCAAACACAAAACACTCAACTAGGCATATCACACTCAACAAATATGAAATCTCATCATATAAACTTTCAATTTAAACATACCAACATTCATAACTCAGTAAACAAGAATTCAACATGTCACAATGAATGCCAAACTCAGATGTGTGCATATGAATTCCATTCAACACACACAATAATGTCCAATGCCCGGGGCTTACATCAATTTTAATCATCGACATCTCACCATCATCGAGATTCTCTCTTGGCATCATGAATCTCACGTGGAATATCATCGGTATCTCACTGGCATCGAGAATCCCTCTCGGCATCGCAAATTTCACGCAGAATAACCAATCACACAATCATGCAACACCAATGAATGAACAATGCACTCAAATGGCCAAATAATCTAGTATGTATGCTCAATAACAAGCAAATCACATGCTCTTAAGTAAATCTCATGCTCAACATAATCCATAAGAAAATAAGCAATCACACATGCTGTCATAAGCCTAATGTCAACACAATATCAACATGATATCAATGAGCATACAAACACCATTCATATAACACATATGAATCAACAATACCATATCAACATGCTCTTAATACACAAAGCAAGAAATACAATTCAAGCTTTAAATCAAATTCATAAGAACATATTTATGAGCATTCGAATTCTTTATTTCCAAGCTTTTAAGCTTATTAATGTTTTATTCAATTCTTTCAAATACTTAATTCCATTAAGTATTAAACACTTACAAAACCACTAATATTACTTAAAGTTTGTAAGTGGAAACCAGTTACCTTGACAAACGTACAAAGTCGCACAGCTTCGCACCGCTCTAGCACCGACTAACCTACGGTCCAAATCATCTAGATCCTCCTAGACAATAAAACAACCATATAGGCATTGTTAAATTCTCATTCATTCACTTTAATCCATTCCTAAAGCATCAAAAAATCCTCCATTAATTCCAACAAGTTTTTCCAGTAACCAAAACTCAATATTTAACCTCAAACCAATCCTTTTACAAACTCAATACAAATCTTGACTAAAGGAAGAACAATTCTTACCTTAGACGACTTCTTACTTGATTCTTACAAGAATTTTATGCTTTTTCTTGCTGAAATCAATGGTTGGAACGTTTCTAGGGTTCTCTCTTTCACCTGCTTGCTTACTTCTTTGTTTTTACGAGTGAATGAATCAATTGACATCATTGTTCGATTAATCCCAGAACGCACGACCTCGAGCACGGGTCGTGCGATAAGTCGTGCCGTGAAATCTCAACACGTGCTTCTATTCAATCGTGCACGAGCTCATTTTCAATTTATTCAACACGAGTCGTGTTGATTTCCCAGACACGAGCACGATGTCGTGATCTTCAGCACACATCAGCACGAGGGCGTGCTCTTGACCGTGGTCACTGTAATTTTCTGTAGAATTTTTTTCACTCAACTGAATCAATCCGATTTGCTTCTGTTTTAAGTTATTTTCCATATAAATTAATTCGCATAAATTCCAAGATGTTACAATTCTCCCCACTTAGAAAATTTCATCCCCAAAATTTAAAACGGATGAAATCGCAAAGGATTTGAAATATGGTACTATTGGACATTAAATATACCATACTTAAACCTCAATTTGCAACAACACTGTAGCACAAATACTCTTATACCAGTCTCGTAATCTCAAAACGTACCCATAATCAACATTGCCAGCATCCAAACACATCTTCCCATCGATCCAAACTCTATCCTTCACTTTCACAAAGTAAATCAAGTTAAGTTTCTTCCTTAACTTGCAATCACAACATTAATTCAACATCAACATTAGATCATAACTTAATTAATAAGATCAAACCATACCTCACAATCCTGAAGCCAATTCTGGAAATAGATAGGGATACTGTCTCCTCATATCCAACTCAACCTCTCAAGTCGCTTCTTTTGGTGAATGAAAACTCCATTTCACCCATTGAAATCTCTCGATTCCTAAGCTATCTTATCTGCAGATCTAAAATCTCAACTGGCTCCTCTCGATAGATCAACTCCTCCAAAATTTCTAATTTTGAAGCTCTCAACACGTGGTTAGGATTGGATAGGTTCTGTCACAGCATAGAAATATGAAACACATCATGTAATCGGACAACTCATCAGATAATCTCAATCGATATGCAAGTGATCCCACTCTTTTAATAATCTCATACAGCCCGACAAATCTAGGACTCAATTTACCACATCTCCCAAGTCTGATAACGCCTCTCTAGAGCGAAACCTGTAAGAAAACCCTATCACCGACTGCATACTCCATCTCCTAGTAATATCGGTCGTAATAACTCTTCTGACGATCCTAAGCTGCCTGTATACGTCTTTTCACTATGTTTACTTTATCCAGGGTTTCCTGAACCAACTTATCTGTCGCAAACCCTCCACATCCTAGTATGTTGAACTACGATGCCGTCTAGCATACAAAGCCTCGTAAGCTCCCATTTCGATACTAGAATGATAACTATTGTTGTATCCAAACTCAACCAAAGGTAAATGATCATCCCAATTACATCCGACCTCCAACACACATGCTCGAAGCATATGCTTAACTGTTTGAATCGTCCTCTTCGACTGACCATCAATCTGTGGATCGAAAGCTGTGCTAAACGTCAATCGAGTACCCATTGCATCCTAAGGCTCCTTCAGAATCGCAATTTAAACCTAGGATTATGATCAAACCCAATCCAAGTAGGAATACCATGTAACCTAACAGTCTCAGCAACATACAACCCAGCAAGCCTATCCAATGTATCATCCTGTTGGATAGTTAAACAGTGAGCTAATTTCGTCAGTCGATCTACTATAACCTAGATAGTGTCATGACGTCAAAACGTCCTTGGTATGCCTATAATAAAATCCATGGTAATCTCCTCCTACTTCCATTCTGGAATCTCAAGTGGTCTTAACTTTCCAACTGGTGTTTGATGTTCTGCCTTAATCTGCTGACAAGGGAGACATATCGCAACAAAATTGGCTATGTCCTTTTTTATATGTACCCACCAATACAACTCTCGCATGTCTCGATACATCTTAGTACTGCCTGGATGAATCGATAAAGGTGAAGAATGAGCCTTTATCATCAACTTGTTCTTCAACTCAGGAATATTAGGAACACATAACCTCTCTCCATAATACAACACACCATCATCATCAAATCGGTGCAAATTAACTACTTTTCCGTTCTCAACTTTATTCTTTATTTGCATAAGATGATCATCCTCAATCTATCGTGAAGAAATCATCTCTCTCAACTGAGGTCGAACTCTAATGTTGGCTAACATCTGATCCTCGAGCAAATCAAATTGCACTCCCAACTCTCGCAAAGAAAATAGAGACTCCACTCTATAAGTAACTAAATCATCATCACCTTTTTCTTTTCTGCTCAATGCATCGACGACTACATTTGCCTTTCCAGGATGATACTCGATTGTGCAATCATAATCTTTCAATGACTCTATCCATTGCCTCTGTCGAAGGTTCAGCTCTCGCTGTGTCGTAATCTACTTAAGACTTTTATGATCTGTGAATATCTAAAAAGTCTCCATGTGTAAGTAATGACGTCAAACCTTCAGAGAATGTATGATCGCTGCTAACTCTAAATAGTGCCTCGAATAATTCACCTCGTGTGGTCTTAATCGATGCAAGGTATAAGCAATCACTTGGTCGTGCTGCATCATTACGCTACTAACCTAGCTCTAGAAGCATCTGTATAAACCACGAAACCACGTCCCTGAGAAGGTAACATCAACACTAGAGCTTCAACCAATCTGTTCTTTATCTCGCGAAAATTGTCTTCACACTTGTCATTCCAGACAAATGGAGTATTCTTACGCAACAAAGCTGCCATCGGTCTTGCAATCCTCGAGAAGTCCTTAACAAATCTACAATAATAGTTCGCTTGACCTAGAAAACTTTGTACATCAGTAATGCTCTTAGGAGCTTCCCACTCTTGAACTTCCTTTATCTTACTATGATCAGGTTTCACTCCTTCTGTTAAGATCACGTGTCCTAGAAAGATAACCTCTGACATTCAGAAGTCATATTTACAGAATTTAGCATAATGCTCTTTTTCTTTCAGTAACTCAAGCACTATCTTCAAATATCATCTATGCTCCTCTTTATCTCTTGAATACACCAAAATATCATCAATAAACACCAAAACAAACTGATCCAAATAAGGCTAGAATACCTTATTCATCAGTTCCATAAAAACTGCTGGTGCATTCATAAACCCAAATGGCATAACTAACTCAAAATGCCCATAATAGGTCCTAAAAGCTGTTTTCTCAATAGAACTATCCTCAACCCTCAGCTGCCAATAACCTGACCTCAAATTAATTTTAGAGAATAATATAGTTCCTCGCAGCTGATCTATCAAGTCGTCTATCCATGGCAATGGATACTTGCTCTTTACAGTCAGCTTGTTCAACTGATGATAGTCGATACAAAATTGCATACTACCATCCTTCTTACGCACAAATAACACTGGTGCTCCACAAGGAAAAACACTGGGTCATATAAACCCTTTATCCAACAATTCCTCTAGCTGTCGTTTTAACTCCTGCAACTCAACAGCTGCCATTCTGTAAGGTACAATAGATATCAGTGTAGTACCTGCTATCATCTCTATCCTAAAATCAGCCTTTTGTTGTGGTGGTAATCTAGGTAACTCGTCTGGAAACACCTCAGGATAATCACGTACAACCTGTACATCTCGCACCTCTAACTTTGGTTGATTCACATCGATCACTGATGCTAAATAAGCATCACAACCCTCTCGAATCCTCTTCGCAACTATGACTGTTGAAATAAACTAGGAAGGAATAGTCTTCCTCTTGCCCACTAATAATACTTGTCTCTCGCCATTAACCTCAATGATAACCTCTTTTGAATAATAGTTCACCATAGCTCGATTCCTGGATAGACAATTCATCCCCAAGATAATACCAAACTCAGCCATCCGCAAAACAATCAAATGTACCATGTATGTTGACTCTCCTATCCTCAACTAACAGCGTTGCAAAATATGTTGTACTATCACAGTACTACCAGCAGTCATAGATACAGCAACTGTATAACCCAACTGCTCGATATTACCCCCTATCTTTTCTACGACACTCTTACTAATAAAAGAATAAGTAGAACCCAAACCAATCAGTAATAAAGTAGGATAGGTAAAAATAGAAATAGTACAGGTGATGACATTCGGATCCTCTACTGCCTCATCTCAGGTCATGGCATACACTCTAGCCTGTGGGACTGACCCTACAGGTGCTGTGGAGCTGCCAGCTATACCTACTGCACCTAAACCATTAGATCACCCCTAGAAGCTAATTCTTCCCTATAAACAGACCCTGAGCCACGTCCACCTCTACCTCTACTATTGCCACTAGTTGTCGTCGTATGAGCCTCACCTGTACTACATTTGTAACACAACTGTCTCATATCTCTACCGGCATAAGAACCTATATCCTCGCTCAGATAAATAGGAGGTCTGGCAGAATCACTCCTTCCACCTCTTACTCCTCGGCCTGATTGTCTACTAGCATTACCACTTGTATCTCGCGGTGGTCTCAAATATGACTTCTTCTTTTTTTACGACTGTTGAGAACTAGAACCTGATGTCCTCTGTCGCTTTCCTTCTTTCCTATTCTCTTTCTTGTCACCCTCTGTCTCTAACGTCTTTGCTCTGATGGCAGTCTCAACTAGTAAATCATATGTTGGTAGTTTCATCGTAATCCTATTGTGAATAGCATACCTCAAACCTCTCTCGAATCTGTCTCTCCTCTATTGATCAGTGTCAACATCCTCTTGAGCATAACAACACAAACGAGTAAACGCCGCCTCATACTCAATAACTGGCCTATCTCGTTGCTTCAACTTCAGAAATTCTTAAGAAATTCTATCTTTTCTTTGTCAGATACAGCTGAGGAGTGTACTTATCAGCAAACTTCTTCAGAAAGTCATCCCAAGTCAGCACAAGAGGATCTTTCTAACTGTCCAGAACTGTCTCCCACCAATTCCAAGTCGCTTTCTCTAACAGAGAAGTCATATACCTAAACTTCTGCTATGGATTACACTGTAGATGATTGAGAAATGTGTCAGTATACCTCAACAGTCCTCAGCCTCAGCCAGATCCATAGTGCCCTCAAATACTTTTGCCCCCTGTTTTTGATCTTCTACAAAGTTCTTGTCAATAT
>CANYCX010137896.1:0-17023 GCA_948193385.1 Breynia disticha f. nivosa
ATGCAAGGTGAATTCGAAATGAGCATGATGAGAGAACTCAAGTTCTTTCTCAGACTTCAAATCAAGCAATTGAGAAATGGAGTATTCATCCATCAAAGCAAATATACCAAGGAGCTTTTAAAGAAATTCAACATGCAAGGATACAAAAGCTCAAAGACACCAATGACATCAAACCTCAAACTAGAAAAGCATGAGGAAGAAGAAGATGTGGATCAAAAGCTATATCGAGGTATGATCGAATCCTTATTATATTTGACCGCATCTAGACCGGATATTATATTTGCTACGTACTTGTGTGCTAGATTTCAATCATGCCCTAAAGGATCTCATCTTGTTGCATGCAAAATAATTTTTAGATATTTGAGTGATACAATTGAGCATGGTTTGTGGTATCCAAAATGTGACAATTTTGATTTGTATGCTTATAGTGATGCCGATCATGGTGGTTGTAGAATTGATAGAAAAAGTACTAGTAGCCTTTGCCATTTTCTAGGATCATCCTTGATATTTTTGGTAGGTTGATTTGAGCCGAAAGTCAAATCGTTTGTAAGGTAGCTTGAGCCGGAATTTAAGCGTGTAAAGAGACTCTTGGTGAGCAGAAAATCAAGGAATAGAGGTGTGTGTTGAAAATCCTAAGTGAGGAACTTAGGTAGTGGAGTAGGATTAATCCGAACCACTATAAATTCTGTGTTCTTTGTTTTTGTTCTTTACATTTCCGCAAGAAAGTTCGATTTGTGAACAAGCTCTATTTAACCCCCCTTCTAGAGCTTGCATCGACTCTACACTTAATATATACTAAATTTGTTATATTTTTTATAAGTTTTTGAAAGATTAACTTATATATAATTTTTTATCATTTTAAGCTAAATATCAATTTAATGTAAACTGTATATAAACTTTATCTAATCAGAATTGAGTCATATTTGCAATTTAAGAATTAGAAGTGGAAAAAAATCTTAAATGTTCACTAATTTGTAAATAAAAAATAAAAATAAAATATATACGCTAAAAGTAATTTAATCATAATATATGATATCTTACCGCATTGTGCGAGTCAACTACTAAATTTGTTTAAGCAGCAATAAGTAATTTTCAATTGTATTACCAAACGTACCCTTAATCAGTAAATTACTTAATTAACCGCTGTAAATGACATTCGAAAAATTCACAGAGACCTATTTTTAACAACAAATCAACTGTCGCCACGTAATTTTTCAACTACCACAACGGCAATTTGACCTTTATATCACCAAAGTCAATCAAATTTCGCGGGTAAAATAAACAAACAAAAAATAATAAATAAAAACACCAACTCGCAAACACATGACGGCAACACAACCCTCCACGTGTCCCAAATCCGATCCTCCCAGCATTCAATCCACTCACCACTTCACTGCCACGTGTCTCTCGTTTCCCCACGCAGGTAAGATTAGTTTTCCCCTTACTCTAAAAAGCCACAAACTTCACTTCTCTCTCTCCAATACCCAAAAACTAAAGTAAAGAAGCTAAATTTAAGACCCGACCCGACCGAATATTACCGGTTTGATTGAATATATGGTTTCTGGGAACCCCAACCCTGCTCAGGGATTTTATTTCTTCGATCCAATGGGATTACCAGGGCTGAATTTTGGGGCGTGTAATGCGGCGTCGTTGAATACTATGACTACGAGTGGGAATAACAGTAATACGGAGGATCCGAATAAGAAGACCCGGAAACCTTACACGATTACCAAGTCTAGAGAGAATTGGACGGAGCAAGAACACGATAAGTTTCTAGAAGCTCTTCAATTGTAAGTTTCTTGAGGTTTTTGTTTTTTATTTTATGGATTGTTTAATTAGTGAGTTTGGTTAATTTAGTGATTTTTTGTTGCAGGTTTGATCGAGATTGGAAAAAGATTGAGGCTTTTGTGGGATCCAAGACTGTTATTCAGGTAAATTTGGAACTTTTAGTTTGTGTGCGATTGTGTTTTGGATTCGGGTTTTTGGTTTTTGTAAGTGTGTTTTAAGTTTTTTAGTGTGTTCGAGTTTACTAATCGAGTTATTTTTGTGTGTGTTTTTTAGATTAGTTTAGTGGAATGGTCTAAAACTGTATGGTTGAGTGATTGTGAAATTGGAAGATTCAAGAACTTTTTGTATTATGAATGAAAGGATAGTGCAAGCATGTTTACACTCTAAATTTGTTTGGGAGAAGTGGAGATTTTGAATTAATTGAATTAAAATGCAATACTAGCTCCAATTTACTAACTACAATTTATTGCCCTCCGTATGAGCATCAAGTATTGTTTCATGAATGTTGTGTGATTTAATGGGAATTCATTCTTTTGATTTGGTGCATCCAAAAAAGTGAACATTTATGAATTTTTGGGGTGGATTTCTGTTATTAATTTTCTTTTTTCAATTTATGTTTGTGGCAGATACGAAGCCATGCGCAAAAATACTTTTTAAAGATTCAGAAGACTGGGACAAGTGAACATTTGCCACCACCCCGGCCGAAGAGGAAAGCAGCTCATCCCTACCCACAAAAGGCACCTAAGGCTGGTCAGTTTGTTTAGCTTTCATTTTAATACTGCTCCTTTCAGTTTTGCAGTGGCTGAAGGATTTATGGTTATTAAATGGAAATTGACTGTTGACTAATATGTTACATGTGTATGTTTCCAGCTTCTCCAGCTGTATCCCAAGTTGCTGGACCTGTTCATTCTTCATCACTTGAACCGGGATACATTTACAGGCCAGATTCGTCGTCTGTTCTCGGAAATCCTGTTGTCAGTGGGAACTTCTCATCCTGGAATTATGACCCGCTTGTCCCTGTCCCTGTTAATTGTTCACAGGCAAATAGAGGTAAGATCTAACCATGTGGTTTTTCTCCTTCCCCTGTCTTCTTGCAGCTTAATTGTTCAGCTAAATGATGTTATAATCTTTCTTTTACTCAGATGACACAGCATTGGCAGCACAAAAAATAGCCTATAATTGTGGCTCCAGCAGTAGTATTGAAAGCACCCCAAAGACCTGGAGAGCCGGTGAAATAATTGATAGAGAGGATCAGGGAAGGCCAATGAGAGGTTTGTGTCATTGTCAGAATTCTGAAGCTGGGGTACAAATAATAAAAATTTAAATAACTGATGAGAGAAACATGGGACGGTGATTAAAAAGGGAGATGCTTTCTGCTCTTTTGAATTATGAATAATAGACTTTGGGAACTTCTTAACAATGGTGATTGTGAAAAAAAAAAATGTCATCTTAGATGTAACTGCGTTAAAGAAATATGTCATCTTAGATGTAACTGCATTTACTGTCATGATGTTATCTCCACGATGCTGTTGCATTAACTGAACAGAAACTCTCTCACCTGGTACCCCATGATTACACTTGTTTGAGGGTGAAACTTTTTTCTTCTTTATATATGATTTTCTGATTTTATGTGCGAGCTTTGTAGATTCTGCTTTGTATTTTGCACTATATAGTTATTTTCTCAGACACTAGACCTTTCTCGTGTATATCAAATAATACATGCATGATGTTGCCTTTAGGCTTACTGTTCAGGATTTTTTGTATTCTTAAAAGACCTGACATGTACTCTCACTCTGTAATGCATGCATTGCGAATCATCTTTTTTTTTGTAGATTTTCTAGGTCGCAGAACTAAACACTTAATATGTACACTGCAGTTATGCCAGATTTTGCTCAAGTATACAGCTTCATTGGCAGTGTCTTTGATCCGAACTCTAGTGGTGACCAGTTGCAGAGATTAAAGCAGATGGATCCAATAAATTTGGAAACGGTGAGTTTTTCTTTAAATGCTTCCTTGCTCATGTTTTTGGTTGTTATTACCGTGTGTGGCATGTGTATTCCAGAAGGTGTGACTAGTGAGATAGGTTGAAGCCTGGCCAAGATAGTTTGTCTCCTTAGTCTCTTGCGGTGTTTTTGTTTGTCCTTTTCTTGCATTCTAAATTTTGAGCAAACACTTACAACAGTTGGTGAACATATTCAACTATTCATCTTCAGCATTTTACTTTCTTTTTTAGCTAGACGTGCTTCTCCTTATTTTATGTCACCATAAATTGCCCGCCTGTTTCTATTAGTAGGTTTTATTCCTATATATTGTATTGATACAATGCATAAATTTTTTTGCAACAAATGGTACTCTGTGAAGATAATTCATATACAACAAGTCAATGGTCTTGGAGCCTTTTGAATTTATTGTAATTATACATCTCTATTGCTTTCAATTTTCTTATGCGGATTTCTTTTCCAGGCTGTCTTGTTGATGAGGAACCTCTCCATCAATTTGACGAGTCCCAAGTTTGAGAATCATGTAAGTTCCTTCATGTTTGATCTTAGCTTTTCTGACAGCTAATGTTATGTTATTTCTTGTATGTTTTAATGTTTGAGTGTAGTTACTGTATCTTATAATGCAATTGTATTTTACAAGTTCACACAATTTTTCCTGATTAATTGAATTTTTGAGAGTTATGCTGAATGTTCTCACGTACACATTCCACATTTGAGATAGTGAGCAATACGGAGGTTAGGCAGCTGTTGAATCATTAATCTAGGGCAAGAATCTGGTAGAATCAGATATTTAACAGAAGTTTTGGGTCATATGGTGCGAGAAACTACATTCTGTCATTCATATGATTCGGTGTTCTTTAGGCCATCAATCGGAGTCCTAAAAGATATTTCAAAGTTGATCACATGCGATAAAAACTGATGTTCAACTTCTTTGGAGAAAAAGCAAGAAAAATCAGTTCCTTATTGATTGAGGCCTGCGATAACCTCTGCATTTATTTAGACTATGGCAGTTTTTTGAGTAACTTGTGTTTGTGGTTGCAGAGGCATTTGCTTGCAGCATCATATGATACGGATGGTGAGAGGGTAAAATCCAATGGCTCATACGGTAATATGGGTGGTGATGATAAATTGGGGAACGCCTTTTCCACCACATAAGAAGTAGTGTCGTGATGTTGCTACATATTTTGAGGTAATTGTTTCGTGGGTTTTGATAAGAGGGATCCATTTGAGAGGTCACCGGCGACATTCCACTAGTAGAGCTAGTAAGAAAGTGAAGAAGAGAAGTTGGCTTGTGCATATATTTGTAATATACAAATACAATTTGTAGGTTTATTTTGCAGTGTTTTGTGTAGAGAGAGAGAGAGCGGCAGAGGAGAGGTGTTTAGAGTGGAAGAAAGTAGGGTAAGTTTGCTTCCGGGAGGCCATTTTGGGTGGGAGCTTCCATCCTTTCTTGATTCTGTACATGGTTTTGAGGTGTGTGTGTGTGGAAGAAATGTAATGTAATGTGAATTGATCTGATCTGTTCGATCTGAACAGCATAACGAACTCGCCAACCAACATATGCTCTAACCTCTATATATATATATATATATATATATATAACGCTTGCTTATATATACTAGTACTAGTGTTATATCTATCTTGGCTTTGGCTCTTACTTTTTTTTTTTTATCTCGAGGAAAAGTAGTTTTATTTAAGACAAGGTCAAAATAATGTGGGTTGTTGCATGCACAACTTCACAAAGCATAAATAGGTGTAAGAAAGGCGCGCAGATTTCATCGCAACAGAAGGAACAATAAAAACACTGATGGATTTCTCATTTTTGTCGAATATTAATTCAGTGCAAAGTTTCAACTTTAAGACAGCTTCATTTCTTTGATTGTCCTTTTTCCTAATGCTACCATTTCTGGCTGGCTTACTATGAGACCACGTTTTCCCACCCACAAACCTTTCTCATGCACCATTTTCATCATTAATCGATGTAAGAAAGAAACGACTAGCAATTTCATTTTAAACCATAAATTTACATTCACCCTTTCAACAACAATAAATCCATCTATCTGGTTCTCTGCACTGCCAATTTGAGCATGGGATATATCACAGCACTGACAACTGCTATCCGACGTCATTATCTAAATCCACCCAACATCCCCCCACTCTGACCTGATCCACCAAATGGAAGAATCTGCTTTGGTTCCTTCTCATGGAACTGGAATGCCCCTCCATGATTGCTTCCATTCCTGACTTCAGAGGCTGTGGATTATCATTGCATGAGAACAGAATAGTCAAACAAATGTCAACTATTGAGAAACAAAAAAAAGAAATTCATGCAACCCTTTGATCTCACTATACTCCACTTTCCAGCTACAAATGAAATTTAACACATATTTTTGTGGAAATCGGGGAGGCACAGTAGATTTTCAAGGGAGCATAGCACAACCCATCCATCAAAACGGCTTAAACAGAACTCATTGCATAGTCATGCTGATTTAAAACACCAGCAACGATAAGATGAAAAGATAACTAGTTGTACACTGATTTACCTGGTGGAGGAATCCCTACGCCACCAAAATTGGGTTGCCGTTGACCAAAAGGGAAGCCTTGCATCGCATTGTTCTGCATGTAGCCTGTCATGTTGTTACTGGGATGAGATGCACCTCTAGGAAATCCAGGCAGTAGATGCGACGGAGAATAATTCCCAGGCCTCGGAAATTGGTGCAACATGGAACTGTGCATGTCAGAGTCAGGCCTGCCAATTCCAGAACTAGGGGGATAGAATCGAGGCTGAGGTGCATGTCCATGAAATTGACGACTAGAAGCCTCGTGGTGAATGTTCTCTGGGTTCATAAATTTCATCCGAGCATTAATATTAGCGGGATGAGCATCTAGCGGGTGGAGCGCTACTCCTACGTGATTAGACTGAGATGGATTAAGCTGTGGAGAAGATTCAGGGGGAATGTTATGGTACTGAATGTCAGATTCCTTCGTCTCATAAGGACCATGATGGAAAGGTAGACCTTCTTGACCTCTTACAATGGTTCTCTCATCCCGCAGTACAGAACTTAAAGCAGCCAGTTTTCCAGCAATGTCAACAGGTGCTTCTGATGCTGATGGGAAGTCCGGTTTAGTTGAATTCCTTGCAGAGATGAAGTTCTGGAGGTTCATAGGGCCACTGACTGCAAGTAAACTATCATCTTCACGAAGTCCAATTTCAGTAGAGTCAGTGCCACCAAGTTTCAACCCCAATTCAGTTTGCAGCTGCAATGAATCCACCCTATCTCGAGGACCAAACCGCAGGAAATGCTCTTCAACCCTATCTGGTGCTGTTTGTTGTCTTTGATTTGCCACCAACATACCACTTCTATGATTTGAAATGTTGGAAGCAACATCACTTGTTAAAATGTCATCATCCATTTCTCGAAAATGTAAACCATGAGACACCGACACATCAACTCCTGCAACGGTCCCACTTTGTCCAGAGGCTGATCCTCCTGTGGATTGCAGTTCCTTCATGAAAGCGGTTCCAAAAAGTGTTTCAAGAGTCGATGGTTTCCCTGAATTGCGTTCATCTTTAAGTTCTACACCTCTTGAGCTGTGAAAGGTAGTACCATTGTTTGCTACTTCAGTATTTTGATTTGTGTCTAAAGATCCACTTCCTCGGTTTGCAAATGCAGCTTTATCATTCTGGCCTGTTCCCTTCTGTAACAGCGACAGTATGTCTAAGGATGCATGATTATCAATAGTATCTGCCTTTTGTGTTTTCATATCCTGACCACTCCACTGTAGTAATGATGGGGACACAGCTGAATCATTTTCAGTTGCTTCCAACAGAATTGATTGTTCAAGGTCCTCACAAGTAAGTATAGACTGCACAGTTGAAACTGCCTCCATTTTTTCAGTCTTCTGCACCTGCTCATCCTTGTCAACATTGCTAGGCATAACATCAGACCTGACAAGCCTGTCCCCAACTTCAGAGTTCTGGAAAGGAATACTTAATGGGATTTGTTTGTTAGCTTTCACATCCAATGCCACTGATCCACCCTTTTCACCACCAGCAAATAATGAAAGCAAGTCGTTAAGCTTGCCAGACGAGAGATTAGAGAGGTCATTGTCTGGTTTCTTTTCTGAAATAAGATTTAGAAAAGGGGGTATTAAGATATATATCCTAATCACATCAGGATTTAAGATAATTACCACATTATTTACACATTCATATTCACATTAACTTTTTAATCAGATCTATCTCCAAATAAGTTCTAAATGAACCATGACTCCCACTACTTTACTTCTGCTATCTCTGAACACAAGAATGGAAAGCTTTTCTTATTAATGGAAACAAATTTTCTGCCTTCCCATATCAGCTTCACATTCAGAGCTTTCTTAAAAATTAATCTTACAAGAAAAAGGAGATATTTAAACAGAAGCCGAATATATTCTTATTTTTTTACATCTCAGTTGTGACAATTCCATCATCAAAAGCTTTTTCATTTTAGAGGTGCTTACTTGTTTAGAACAAGGAAAATCTGTTTAAGGTATTAAATTATTGTTCAAAGTATATAGATTCTCATACGCACTAAAAATCACAGGCATCACATCTGGATGAACATAACATTTACCCTCTTGTGCTCAATAAGAATTTATTTCATACAAATAATACATGACTGATTAAATTTCAAGGGTCATTTGCGAATAAGGTTAAATGCAGTACCATCAAACAGGTCTCCTATCCGTATAATTATCAAACTTTTTACTCAGAATGAGAGTATCACTCCCCAGCATAACAAAATCATATATATAGCCCAGAGAGCAGGGATAGGTCTAGAAAAACTTTAAATGTGGTCAAATTATAATTTAATTTAATAAATAATACTTTTGTCATATAGTACTACACATAAAAAATCAAAATTCCAAAAATGGATCTCAAATTCAAGCATTTCCTATTTCCAGGATAATCAACAAACTAAAATCACTCTGTCCACTCATTCTGCTCATAAGCTGGTTTTTTTGTCAATCTGATAAGCTCTTATCAGTGCAGTCCTAATAAATTTTTTTGTAAAAGTCACCTCTATAAAATTCATGAATTCAAAGAACAATATGGCTGATATTAGTATACCTTCTTCTGGAAACCATTGAGCAAATTTGGAAGATTGAGCACTGTGCGAGCTCCATGTTTCATCTGTTTTAACATCATCATGCTGCAGAATAAACAAAAGATGATATGCATAGACAATTCAAGCTGTGGACTGAAATAAATCCAGATGGTCATTACATTTTTAACTGAGAAGGAAAAACTTGGCCTCATGTTAAAAGCACATACAGCATTAATTAACAGTTACACAACATTTCCTCAATTCTAAAATTCCTTGAAGGGACTTATGCTTAGCTATAATGTCAACAGGACAATTGGAGTGAGGTATTTTCAGCTGAAGTTCAAGTCGTATTAAGTACCAACTCATAACTTGTGTATAAAATGAAAACATTATACCAGCCAAGAAGATAGTTAATTCTGATACCGGACGAATTATGTTGACAAAGTTCATCTGAAATTACCATTTTCACAAAGAAATTGTCCCTTTGTAACCCTGATAGATAGAGATAGTACAACAGAGATTACCTCAATGAAAGTGGAGGAATCACCATTATTCAAAGTTAATGCACTACCAAAAAGCTTATCCAGAATTGAGGTTGAACGAGCTGGCCCAGACTCACTGACAACCTTGTTCCTTGTCATATCCTTGGTACCAAACTCTAATTTCTCCACACTCGGCAATGCCTCAAAGGATTCCAAAATCTTAGAACTTTTGTGGATTGTACCATCCAAGGAAATTGTTCTACTTTCAACATCCAAATCTGATGACAAATTCTGAATCTTTTCAGCCTTGTTATCTCCAAAATTAGTAATACTCGGACTTCCAAACTGCTTGCTCAAATCCATTTGTTCTATAGGCAGCTTCTCCTCCTTTTTACTTGATTCTCCACTTCTAGAAATATTTTCTATGGTAAGGAGTTCATTGCCAACCTGTGAAAGCAATGGATAAAAAGATTAATTCGGCCATGACATATTGAAAACCACAACATAGACAATGAGGTCACCAAAAGCACCATCCGTACAAAAGAAAATCATTGCATACAGACAACTATGAAGTGACTCTAAACACAAAAAGAACACTGCACTCCCAGTTCTATTCCCAAGCTAAAAATGAACAAAATCAATAAAGAAGCAGACAGAATTAGGAGCATTCATAAATGGTGATGGACTAGACAAATTTCACAAGCTGTACACATCTATGACTGCAAGCTTGATCCCATCAGTTCTAGTGCTTTGAGAGCAGAACAACAACAATCTAAGAATTTTTGCATCAAGTTTAAGAGAAATCTGCATTTATATTCTACAAAACTCAGTCGAGTTCAAAATGACGTTCATACCATCAGACAACTGAATTTTTATAATTTGTCATAGGAAATTGTTTCTTTGTTATATTCTGTAATTTTGCTTAATTTTGTGTCATCGTACAGAGAAGCAGCAGTTGAAGCAAACTAAAACTTGGATACATATGAATATTCTTAACAAAACAGAAACTGTGAACTTTTCAAAAGAAAATAAATGGTAATCGAAGACTGGTGTTAATCAATTACCAAAGCCTTGCACAAAACATGTAAGAATGTATGACTTCATTAACTCAAACTGCTGGTTAAATGAAACTAAACTGGTTCAAAAAAAGAAGACCCAACAGTGTTAATTCATGTTTCCGTGTTGCATAAAAACATGCCTTCCATTCACTTTCTTCTCTTCTTTGACACACCAATGTCGATCATACTCATCCTTCTCTTCTTTTGCACACAAGAAAATATTACATCAATATTACACTTGTTTTCACGCAACTAAATAGATAGAAAAAATGGTGTATTTAGATTGCTACATCTTGATGTCATATAAGCCCCAGTAAAATGCTATTAAAAGGGCCAACCAATTGTATGCCAGACATTGAAAGTAACTTTCAGTGTATCATATCAAACAGGAAGAACCTAATCCCACATGTTTGTATCATCTCTCACCAAAAACACATCAAAACAAGTAATCCTTGACTGCCAAGTCCGAGCAAACAAAATGATCATTACCTCTGGAAGAAGAGACTGAGATGAAGATTTCGCGCTCATATTCTTCTCAACAACAGTCCCTGAAAATCCGGGTGGAACCAGAGGCCTGGATACATTAGCTGATGTGATTACGGAAGGCTTATCTGCATTGCTGCTCGAAACAGTTAGTAACCTTTTCACTCTATTATCATCTTTTGAATCATCCAGTAACTCGGTAATATCAAAGCCATCTTTTCGTTTTTCTGGGTTTAACATCTTTTCTTGGAATGCTTTGTGTTGTTCCTTCCTCATCAATTCAAATTCCTCTGAAAGAGATAATCATAAAATGTCAAACATTTCATTGCTAATCAACTATGTAGAAAAAAACTTACAATCTTTGCACAAAAGATAATAGCAGCAAAAGAGAAAATTTTCTCTTATCCCTATCAAAATATCTTATGAAAAGCACCAGTACCTCTTCTTTTTCGTTCCTCTTCTGCTCTATCTTCACTTGCAACCTCAGAAGAACCAAAAGTTTCATCATTGAATGAATCCTTTGTCTCTTTGTGCAAATGTGGCCCTGCCTGCAAAATGTATTGCAACAATGAATGCATCAGAAATACATTTTAAATCACAGACAACAGTTGTTCCCCATTTAGTTGCTTGCTCATGGAGTACTAAAACAGGTGGATCAGACATTATTTCCTTTAAAAGCAAATAGATGTACAACAAAGCTAAAATTTATTACCTTATAGGGGCGAGGTGGGTGATATGGCTCATTACTCCTGTTAAGCTGGTATTGATCGTTCACTCGAAACTTTGGAGCTGAAATTCCAGCAGCAAATCCAGATGGTCTTGGAAATGAGCCGCTTCCAAGCAGTCCATCATGCTCATTACTTTGCCATGGTCGCCGAGATTGGTTTCCATAACGCCTTCCAGAATCTACACAATAGTATAGGTCATCAACTGGTCAGAAAACCATGCTGAATATTTCAATAAGAAATTTAAACTTGACACCAAGTAGATTGATAACAAAAGATAATTGGAAACATCATATCTCTAAAGTGAACAGCCAAATCTGCATATCTGTTCGAATTTAATAAGAATTAAATCCTTCATTTGTAATTATGTTTAAGCTCATGATGATAATTCTATAGAGGCCTAGACCGGTGTTCTTAAACCTAGCATCCACCCAATCATGATAATGTGTAGTACATGCATAAGCAATGTTTTTTTTTTGTGTTTTTTCTAAGAGAAATTTCAAATCTGTACTCCACCAAAACCATCAGTTCATATTTGTCTCGATAAAAGGAGTCCTTGCGAATTAGTGATACATTATTTGCATCAACACATCAAATGTTAAAACTTAGCGTGCACAAAAATATCTATAAGAAAAGAATCTTAAGCATACCTGGTTCCCGATCAGATTGGGAGTCACTGTCTCGATCACTCCTACCAGATGAACGACCATCCCATCTTGTGTGAATCCCTTTAGAATAATTGCTTCCATCCCCTCTAGTCGGCGGTGATGAGCTATATTCAATACGTCTAAAATTCTGCGACGACAAGCTGCCTGAAACTCTAAACCGATCCTGTGAATTATCCTCAAATTCGCTGAAATAACAAAGAGAAAAAAACAATTGGGAATTACAATGAGAACAGAAAAAAAGAAACAACCAAGCCAGCATTGACCACAGTAACAATTTTATTAAAAATAAAATTCCCAACGATGACCCTACAAAACCATACTTTGTTCGCTCAAAAAACTGTTAATTTACCTCAAAAGTGATTCATCAAATCCAAGAGGTAACCTTTTGCAAACGTCCAAATCACTTAACGATAGCAGAAAATCCCTTTTATACGAAATTACAATCTTCCTGTACAATTCCCAAAATTAGCAATTCCTAAACACCATTGCTCAACACCCGAGAAAATAAAATCCAATAACAGCACAAATGTAAAAAAAAAAAAAAGTGAACTCAGTAGTGAACAAACTAAAAAGGCAAGATACAAGCACATTACTTTTCTGTCCCATGGCTCAAATCCACGCCTTGATCAATTCCTTGAATACTATCCCTTTCTACACTCATTCTCCACAACCTACTCTAAACTTTCCTTAAACTTCAGTCACCTAAAAACCACTAACTAAAGCTGAAATATACAACATAGCACCAACTTTCAACAACAAGAAGTTATCAAAATCCTAATTCATCGCTACATATCACCAATCTCAATCTCCCCCGCAAATTTCAAACATTATCCTACAACAAAAAACACAACTCTAGACTAAAATCAACAAATTCAGCTTCTTTTGCCTAGTAAAAAAAATTCCCATCCACCACCATTTTCATACATCTAAACCAATAAAACCAAACCCAGCTCGTATAAAGCAACTATATATGAAATTAATAATCTAAGCTGAGATTTTTATCTAAACCCATCCTCTGATTAAACTCTCTCCACGATATTAGGGGCAAAAAAAGGACTACCCATAGTTTAATGAAGCTAAAACTTTCGGTTACAAAATTGTGCGAAACTAATTGAGCTCAAAATGTGGATATACAAGGCATTTCTAATCGGGTTGGATCCGGATCAAGCCCATTTAGAACCAAATTGATTACTGAATTGAAATAAGTCGAGGGTTACAAAAATAAGGGTTTTGGGGTAATAATGTGATAAAATCTCAAAAAAACAAGATTTAAAAACTAGGGTTTTGGTTTACCAAGTAGAATGGAGAGAAGAAAAAGCATTTTGATTGTGTTGAGAGAATAAAGGTGAATTAGGGTTTGGTGATGTAATCGAAAATAAGTTTCATAAGAGGTATTGGATCAGAGTTGCGAAGGAAAAATGAAGTAAGCAGCGAGAACAGAGAGTTGCCGCATGACTTTGCCCAAAGTAGTAAAATTGGTTTTGATAAACAATTAAGGTTTGTTTGTTAAATTAATGCATAGTCTAAGATATAGATGATATAATTTTCGATCAATATAATAAAATTAAAATATATTTTAAAAATATTTTTTAGTATTTATTATTTTTATTAGGATAAAAAGAGAGCAATAAAAAATAAAATATTAAATATTTATTTTAATTTATTGTCAAAATAATTATAATTTAAAAAAGTAAGATATATAATGAGTTGATTTTTTAGGTGAAATTTAATAAATAATTTGAAACAATTAAAATCTTAAAATAAATATTTTTTTGTCTTATTTTAAATATTTTAAAGACTAACAAAAACCTCTTTAAAAAACAAAAGATAAAAAACGACAATAAAAAGGCGTTTAGGAAAAATATTCGACTTTGTGGTACAAAAATTATGTTATTTTCTTGATGGTCACAAAAAAAAAGAGAAAATTATGTAGTTTTACAATATTGAAAGAATTAAAGGGTGGTTATCTCTTTAAAAAATGAATAATTTGTGGATGAGTTGGTTTATATGAACGTAATAAATAATAAAGTGTGTAATTTAATTAAGTTTTTAAAAAATAATTGTTTAACCTCTTCTATTTGTTATAAACAATATCATTCAATTTACCCTTTTTATAGAGGATAAAATTGAATTTTACTCATTGTGTTTGAGCAATTTTGTAAAACTGAAAAAAAAAATTGGTTGTGTCAATGGAGAGTAGCCAACATGCCCGAACCAAAATCCGAACAACTTGATTTTTGTGGTTTGATTGCTCAAACAAGGTCGTCACAAGATAGAAATTCCAACCTAACAATAGTGCAATATGAGTGTTTTTAAATCACAACATTGTCGTTTCTAGTTTTGTAAAAGCTATTGCAGGGTAGAATATTTTCAAGATAAAACTTTCTGAGTAAAAAAAGAGACAATTTTAGTGTTGTACGAGTATCTGGTCAGGGAGTGCAATCATATGAGATGGTTGTCGGGATGAAGATTGGAGTTGGAATGAGTGTGAGGAAAATGGTTTTGTTAGCACGGAAATGATGACAACAGTGGAAACTTTAAGTGTTCTTAATCTGATGATACGACGTTGTAGGCAATGGATGTAAACAAGTATCTTCAATACAAGGGATAAATACCTCATTTTATCTATTCCATTAAGTAATGGAATGACTAGGGACTCTTGGTATTGAACATGTGATAAAACACAGATATTTTGTCAAGGTTGGTTATAAGTACATACATAACATCAAGGAACAAACCTTTGCGCAAATGGAAAGATTTGGAAACATTTATGGCAGATAAAGGCAGTACAAAAAATGTTGGCAGGCTGCAAGTAATTTCCTACCAACAAGAGCAAGACTAGTCCAAAAACATACTTATAATTCTTCAATATGTTCTGTTTGTCAGTGTGATGATGAATTGATATTGCACTCTTTGGTGTTGTGTGATTTTTCTAAAGAA
Source organism: Breynia disticha f. nivosa (assembly GCA_948193385.1). Lineage (NCBI taxonomy): Eukaryota > Viridiplantae > Streptophyta > Magnoliopsida > Malpighiales > Phyllanthaceae > Breynia > Breynia disticha. The sequence continues at coordinate 15,235 of CANYCX010137896.1, forward strand.
GTATGAAGTACTTTGGGTATAAGATGGTATTATGGCAACATTGGTTTCTTTGATACTTGGTTGGACCTTTCTTTTTGTTTTTAACAAAGAAAGATGGGTGATAGAATTGCTATTTGTTAGGTATTTGGAAGCACATAACAAAATGGCTTGGGAAAGGAAGCAATCCACATCACGTTGGGTCTTGCATAATTGTTTGTGTGTGCTCAAATTGTAAAGGCTAATGAATTCTATTTTTGTTCAAAAATCACATATTAATGCTAGTGTCCTCAATGCAATATGAAGTGGAATCGACCAGAAGAAGGATGGACTAAGATGAATGTAGATGCTGCAATCTTTGCAAACTCAGGTGCAGTAGGCTTTGTTCGGAGAGACCGTAATGGTTTTTTTGGGAGTCAATTTTTGCAATTTCCCGTACATTTGATATCCTACACTACTTGAAGTGTTGACTAAAAGAGAGACCTTGACATGGATTAAAGATTCACATTTTGTAGGTGTGGAACTCAATTTTAAAAACTTTTTTTCCTGATAAAATACTATAATAGAATAAATGATAATAAAATTAAATCTTAAATAGAGGAGAGAGAAACTGAAATGTTCATATTATAAGAATGCTCGGCCCAAAACATAAGTATCGTAAAGTTTTTACAGCGGAAATGGAAATAAGTTTGAAAAAACTTCAAACTCAAAATATGAACATTTATAATACAGTACAAATATGTACAAAACTAAAAAATGAAAGAACTCAAAACATGAAGCTCGACCTCTTATAATATCACTCTGGCATAAGATCACTGCATCTCTAGTCCAGTGACAGCTATCTGCGTCATGCGCATCATTTAGACAATTCAAACAACGGATGAGTATTTCACAATACTCAGTAAGTATTCTACACAACAATTGATTCACATTTTATCATTTTAAATGAGTACAGGGAAAATCAGTATCTCAGTACAAGATCTGATCTTCCTCTATCACAACCATGTTATACCATCAAACATGTTCAACCATCCACACTTATTTCTAATTAGTAATTTTCAAACTAACACACTTTCGCACATTTGTTTATATCATCATGCTCAATTCAAAGTATGTAGACCAATCGTACACAAAATCATATTAATCATATCATATCATATCTCACATTTACGTATAACACAATCTCGAACAATGAAGCATTCATAATTCCATATCACAGTATCACATAACTCATATTTAATCAATCTAGCATTCATATCTCAGAAAGCAATAATAACACATGCTAAATATGAATGCGAATCAAGTATGTGCATATGAATGACAATGCAGTCACATGCGATATGCCCCAGAGTATTGCTCTCTTTTCTTTTTCTTTTCTTTTTTTTTCATTTTTCCCTCGATCCCAAACTGGCATCGTACCCAGTACGACATCGAGCCCAACTCAGAATATCATCGGTCCCTGACTGGCATCGAGATCTCTCTCGAAATAATCCTCAGGCCCAGCTTAGGATATCAATCTCAGTGTCACACAATGAATGTACAATGCATTCATATGTCTCAAACTCAATCAAGTATGCTCAATAAGCAATACATGCTTATATACATCTCGCAAAGCAATACATACCTCAATATCAGCATATAATCAACCATATGTCAATTATAATCAAAAGAGCATACTTATACACATTCAAAATAAGAATGTCATCAATCCATAATCAACTCTTCATTTCAATAACAATATGTGGGACTCATTTTTAAAACCTTAAATTTCCAAATATTTACCAAAATTCTTCAAAACCGCGAATTTATAAAA
>CANYCX010138021.1:0-12759 GCA_948193385.1 Breynia disticha f. nivosa
TGTCTTTTCAACTCGTGCAACTCCACTGCTACCATTCTATACGGTGCAATCGATATCGGTACAGCACCCGGTACTGCCTCTATCCTGAAGTCAGCCTCTCGCTGTGGCGGTAATCCAGGTAACTCATCTGAAAACACCTCAGGATAATCACGAACAACCTGTACATCTCATACCTCTACTTTCAGTTGATTCACGTCAATCACTGATGCTAAATAGGCATCACAGCCCTCTCGAATCAACCTCGCAGCTGCTACTGCTGAAATCAAACAAGTAAGCGCAACTTTTTCTCTCACCTACCAATAACACCTGTTTCTCGCTGTTAACTTCAATAACGACTTATTTCGAATAAAAATCGACTGTAGCTAGGTTTCTAGATAGCCAATCCATACCCAGAATGATACCAAACTCAACCATCCTCAGAACAATCAAATCAGCTAGGTAAGTGGACTCACCTATCCTCAGCTCACAGTGTCGCAAAATATGTCGTACTATCACAGTACTACCTGCGGGCATAGATACAGCAACAGTGTACCCCAACTGCTCAATACCACCACCTATCTGCTCAACAACACTCTCGCTCACAAAAGAACTAGAAGAACCCGGATCAATCAGTACTAAAGTAGGATAAGTAAAAATAAAAATAGTATCGGTGATGACGTCTGGATCCTCTGCTGCCTCATATCGGGTCATAGTATAGACTCTAACCTGTGATCCTAACCCCACTGGTGCTGTTGATCCACAAGCTCTACCAGCTGTACCAAAGCCACTAGCCCCACCTCTGGAAACTGATCCACCTCTAGAATTTGACCCTGAACCACATTCACCTCTACCTCAGCTACTGCCACTCACTGCCGTAGTACGAACCTCACCCGCACTGCTCTGTCTAGACTCACCACCAACCTGAGATCTGCGTCACTGTGGACAGTCCCTAACAAAATGTCCCAGCTGCTGGCATCTGAAACACAACTGTCTCGTGTCTCCGTCAGATGTATCTCTCAGATAAATCGGAGGTCTGGTACTCCCACCTCCACCCCCTCTCTCAGACTGTCTACTAACACTGACACTTGTGTCCCGAGGCAGTTTCGAATCTGACTTCTTCTTTTTCTACGATTGCTGGGAAATAGAACCTGACATCCTTTGTTGCTTCTTCTCTTTTTGATTTTCCTTTTTCTCATCTTCAGTTTCAACCTCTTCTACCCTGAGAGCTGCCTCAATCAATATCTCATACGTCGGAGGTTTCAAGGCAATTCTGTTGCAAATAGCATATCGCAATCCTCTCTCAAACCTGTCCTGCTTCTTTCTATCTGTATCCACATCCTCCAGAGCATATCGAGATAATCTAGTGAACCTGCCTCGTAGTCCACCACTGACATCTCCTTCTGTTTCAGCTCCAAGAACTTGATCTTCTTTTTCATCTAGTAATGCAAATGAGTATATTTCTCGGCAAATCTTCTCAGAAAATCATCCCAAGTCAGCACAGGAGGATCTTTCTAATTGTCAGACACTGCTTTCCACCAGTTCCAGGCTGATTTCTCTAAAAGGGAAGTAGTATATTGCAATTTCTGCTCAAGATTACATTGCATACCAGTCAATATCCTCTCAGTATGCCTCAGCCAATCATCAACTTCAGCTGGATCCGTCATGCCCTCGAATACCTTAGTCCCTTCCTTCCAAACTTCTGCAAAGTTCTTATCGATATTCAAATTTGATTTGTTTCCTGACCCTTTTTCTTTCTCAGAGTCTTTCACAGTTTGACCCTGATTCTGAATCATCTTTTGCATCATCTCCCAGTTGGTGTGTACATAGGGTCATACAGGGCAATAGGCATCGTAGGTTGTGCAGGCTGCTCTAGAGCTATAAGGGATTCAGGTGCAGAACCCTGCCCTCCTATAGAATCTCTAGACTCAACTGTGTGATCAGGCGATATATCATCTCCAGGCTCCATAATACTGTAATAAAAAATAGTTTCACACGTTTCAGTTTTTCAAATCCGCACACAATCAAGTGTCCTATCTATTGGTACAGTCCACAAAGAATTTAATCCCTGCTCTAATACCACTAAATGTGGAGCTTAAATTTTTAAAACAATTTTTCCAATTTGAACTCACAATTGTAATAAATATAGAATTAAACATAAAACTTTTCTTTCTAAACATAACTGTATCCAAACATTTTATACACACGCGCAGAAAATAAATAAGTTCATTTGAAAATTATCCAAACACAAATATACATAGTATATACAATACAAAATCAAAACAGAAACAAAAGTCTCTAGAGTTGGACCTCAGATGTATATCATAAACTACCTCTGATCACCACCAATCTGATCCACTCGCAGCTACCAACGATCTGCACATCATTTAAACAATGAAAGTGGTGAGCATAAAGATATACTCAGTAAGTGAATCATAAATCATTAAGAATAAATGAAATGCAGGGGACAGCACGGGTCGTGCCAGACAAACACGAGGGCATGCTCATGTCACTCTCCCAAACAACACATCATGTCAAATAAACACGAGTCGTGCTCAAGTGTTACTTTTCCAGGCAACACGATCATGTCTGCTATGAACACGATGTCGTGCTCATAATCACTTCCCAGATTACTCAAGCACGAGATCGTGCTGGATAGCACGAGTGCATACCAAGCTTCTGTTTTCCACTTTAAATTTCTATTTTTAAGTATGTTAAGTTTAAGTAATGTGCTTCCAATCATATATATTTCTAGTATATCATACATGTTATATGTACCCTCAAAACACGATTTTAAACTCAATTAAGAGTAAAGCCAATCAAAAGCACAATATACTCAAACATACACTTTCAAGCCTACAACATCATTATCACAAGCATATAAGCTCATACCACAACAATATACCAAGCATAACAGCTCAACAACATAAATATGTCCAGCAATAAATGCTTCAATCATGAACACCTATTTTTTTAAAGATTAATGCCTCAGGCTTACATATCTTCAATATCCAACCTCGAAGGCCACATATAGGCCAAATATCAATCATAAAGACCAGACCATAAAGACCACATCACAACCTCAACCACTAGGGCCACGATCACAAGGACCACATATGCTCACACATACATATGCTCACAAAGCAAATAACATGCTTCCATTTTCATCGTAAATAACATACGACTAACAATCACGACATATAGCCAATCGAGCATGCAAATAATCATTTCAACATGAGCATATTCATTCAATTCATAATCACATATGAATCAATAATATAAATTTGAATCTTCCTTAACATTACTTAAGCTAATTAAATCTTTTAATGACTTATGTTTAAGGAAAATCCCTAAGCTTTCTACCACTTATATCGTAAGTGTATGAATTCAGTTACCTCGAAACACATGCAAATCTAACACTGCTTCCACTTACTTAATCGCTCGGCTCAAACTCGTCTAGATCCTCCTAAACCATCAAAACAACCACAATCACTCATTCATTCCATTCTTAATAATCTCCTTAATCCTAATTCATTTCCAGCAACAATTCTCAATCTAAAACTCATTCTAACATTGCTGCCAACCAATCAAATCAACTCTCCAAGTATCAAATTATATAAAATCTTACCTAAGCTTACTTGTGAGCTTGATTTGTGCAAGAATCAAGTGATTTCCTTGCTTGTCTTTGCTGCTGGGATGTAATTAGGGTTCCAAAGTCGAGCTGCTAGCTTCCTTGTTCTGTTTTTACGGATGAGTAATCAGAATAGAAAACTCAGTATCTACCTAGACCACACGACCTCGAGCACGGGTCGTGCCTCAAGTCGTGCCGTGAAATCTCAACACGAGTTTTAAATAAGTCATGCACGATCTCGTTCTGCAATTATTTCGACACGAGGGCGTGCCAATTTTCCAGGTTGAGCACTAGGTCGTGCTCGTATGCACCCATGAGCACGGGGCGTGCTGACTGCTGTTTTTCACAATTCTTACCCAAATTGATCTGATTCGATCCCGTTTTAATGTATTTCCAAAATATTTAAATTCTCATAATTTTCAGGACGTTACATTAACCGTTTTTATTTATGTGAAACGGTTAACCATGTCGCCTCTCCCTTAAAGGGGGAAGTGTCTATTAACTCATCTACGTTAATTCCCATAGCGAATGCCCTAAGCAGATGTATCAAACATATTTATTATGTAGTGTGTATTATTTTAGATGGGTTGATTTACATACAAAATAAATGAGAAACTGACACTATATTAGTTTACGTTCTAAAAAATGCTTCTTTATCTTTATCATATGAATTTGCTTTGAAAATTTTTCCAATTTTAACTGCATATAAAAAAAATCATGAACAATACAAGTACTAGAATGTATTTCACCTTAAAATAAACATAAAAATAACATGGAGAATGTGAAGCTCATTTTTAAATTTCAATTTTTTTGATAATTATTATATTTTAAAGAAATGATATAAAATCAAATCTAAAATAGAGGAGAGAGAGAAATTTATAAAATATATACACGCTCATTTCATAAACCTCGACCCAAATTCATTTTCATTTTTTAAACAAACACAAAACACGAGCGAAAGCAAACTAAGTTTGAAAACATTCAAACTGAAAATCTGCGTGTATATACAAATACAACGTATGTACAAAACAAAATCTCAAAATTTAACCCAGGAGCCCAACCTATGACGTAAGCTCGAAAATACGCTGATCACCTCTGGCATTGTCCAGTCAACAACAGCTACCTACGATTTGTACAATCATTTAAAATAATAACAGGGTGAGTATAAATAATACTCAGTAAATATTCTTAGCTTCTAACTTAAATGATGTGCAGGAGAAAGTATAAATCAACACGAAAACGTGTCTATTTATCTTGTCCCTTGGCATCCCCGAATGCCCGACAATTAATTTCCCACATATATCAAATAGCACACAACGTATCAACCACACAGGTTATAACTCAATTCAGCACACAACAATTACAATAAATACAGTAATCTAGCACACAACAATTACGAACCATACAGGTTCAACAATAACAATCTTAATCATACATATATAAATGTAATGTATGAAATGAAATGAAATGTAATTTCACACAGAATGACCCGGATTTTATCCACCATCGCATACAGCAGTGAAATTTTCCTCTATCGCACACAACAGAGGTATGACATATAGCCTGAGCACACAGCTCTGAGCAAAGCTCGTAAATATGAACTATCGCACACAGCAGTCCAGGATAACACACAATATCCTTTTTCTTTTCTTTTGCCACACAGGCTCGTGTCACACAAATATGTACATGTATGAATATAATCAATATGAATATCATTCAAATTCGCACACAGCATTTGAATGACATTCGTTCTGCACACAACTCAACATATAGAATAGCACACAGCAGAGGACACAACAATATGTTCATCTCAGCTCACACAGAGCAAATCAAATAATATCACACAGGTAAACATTTTATTTCGATCAAAACATATCATAACAATCATAATCCAAACATCTCATTCATTACGGTTCAACTAAGAATCTAACAACTCAACATAGCATTATAGGCCAACTATCTTAATTTTGCTTAATCAACGTAATTATACTAATTACGAGTCAATTTAGTAAGCGTAAGAACACTTATCTCGAAATACGTCCAAAACTCGACGAAAACTGTACTCCCAAAATCACACCTCTTGTCGTATAGATCCTCCTGTAAGAAATTAATCACAAATATGGTATTACTTAACCAATTTAACATTGATTCTACCTTCAGAATCATCAAAATCCAATTATCCATCAAAATTCAACATTTTAGTAAGCTTCCTCCATATCCAATCTGTCCCAAGGCAATTAAATGATATTTTCTATCATCCAACCAGTTACTAATCATCAACCAAACCTGTTACAACTTTCTATCTTTCTAGAAATCCATAATTTACAAGTTTTTCAAAAATTCAAAATTCTTGAATCATGCTCAAATCTTGTGTTTTGAAGTTTCTGGTTGATAGATTAATGATCTACAGCAAAAACCCATCAAAACCATACCAAACATATCCATTTTACACATCAAATTCGGATCAAAATCAGAAAATCCCCTTTAAAACCCTAAAATAGAGAAACTCACAATTAGAGCATGATTACGTGATTAATCTGCTATAATTCTTGTATTTGTTGGTTGTTTGGATGATTAGAACACCTTAGGATGACTTCTGGAAGTTGAGAGAACGTTTGAAGGTGTTTAGAAGTGTTTTTGGGATAAAATGAGGCGTTTCCGAGCCTTTTTAAAAACTGTCCTGCAGTCCGTTAACGTGCGTTATTTTTAAATTAACGTGTGTTATTCTTCAGAATGAATAACGTACGTTATTCTGAAGACTATGGGCAATCTGCAGCATCTTTCAATTTTCCAACCTGTTTCGATCCGATTCGATTCTATTTTGATATATTTTCCTTATATATCAATCCTTAACATATTTGAGAATGTTACATAGAAAGTTGTAACACCATAAATTAAAGCTTCCTCGCTGTTATCATCATTCTTGTATGGGATCTTCATCTGTTGTAACATCATTATCTTCATTTTCCAATGTTGGATCACCTCCATTTCCAACACCAATAAATAAATCTCCAAAATCCTTATCTGCACTTGCATGCTCTCATATTAATTTGTTCTTCATATTAGAATCTATATTTTTATCCATAAATAAGATGGAGTACCTGTAATAGGAGGGGTTCTTTTGCATGTGCATGTGAGGTGGTGGTGCACTCACCGTCGTTGGTAATGAAGCAAAGCACAAAGAAGGAACAACCTTTGCTGGTCGAGACAGACGAGAGGAAAGAAGAAAGGAGATTGGAGAAGAAACAAAACAGGTCTAAGAAAAGATCATGTTCTTGCGGAAGGCATTAACTATGGCTCTATTGTTTTCTTCATATTTAGTTGCTTTTCTTCTCGTTAGTCCCTCAACAAAGCACAAAAGATCGAATTGCCTACAATGCCAAATTTCTCCTTATAAAATTACAAAATAAAGATAATTTTTTAAACAAAAAATTAGAAATTCATCAATACCGTATGGACTTAATAGTTATTATTTTTCTTTTTAAATTATCAATAGCAAATTAATGATTCACATACTCAATGAGCATATCTCTCATCGTTTTAAATTCAAAAAACACATGCATTGAGTAAGCGTTAATTGATATGCAATCAAATGCGACTAAAGATTCCGTTTGATTACAATATGATCAATCATCCATTGAAAACCATTGCAAATGCACACCAACGTAGGTTTTCGAGCGATTTTTGTTAGATTTTTTGGGAGCCAATGTTAACCTGATAATGCTGATGACTTTTCTTTGAATTGTACACTAATCTTCATCTTTCATCCCGAAGGGCTCCTCATCCTCTATTGCAATATCAAGACTCCTATTACACTAAGTAGTCTTGATTTGTGCTTTGTCACAAATATGAAATTACTCCTTCTGTAAAAAAAACTAAACTTTAACCTTATACTTCAATGTCGTAGTTGACATATTCCTCAAAATTTTTGCTTCTACTCTTTCTCTATCATTCTCCCTTGAACGAAACTCGTCTCCAATATCATTTGTTGGGATCTAAACACTCAAACAAACACCCTACACAAATCATGAAAGGAAAAAAAGCAACTCAAAATTTTTCACACGATTCGTTTTCTCAATTAACCTACATTTATGGTCTCTACAAAATGAAAGTTATAACTTTTGTACGAACAAAATAAAAAAACTTCTCAGGCCTTGTTTGGTAATGAGTAAGAAAGTTATCGGGAAATAAATTACTGAGTAAGTAAGTTACTCGGGAAGTAAATTACTGTGGAAGTATGACTTTGATGTGTTTGGTATGAAAATACACTTCCAAGGAAGTGTATAATAATTTTTATTGCATAACCGTAATACCCTTGTCAAAATAATTATACTATAATTAATTAAATGTATATAATTTCAAAAAAACACAATAATCTAATATATAAAAAATTATTTTAAAAAAATATTATTTTTAGAAAATTATTTTTAAAAATTATTTTTATTTATTATATCAAATTAATATATTTTTTAATTTATTAAATTTAAAATTATTATTTAATTTAAATTTAAAATATAAAATTAAACATCATAACTATAACTATAATATAAATTTTTAATTAACCAAAGATTATTATGTCCTTTAAAGAAATTAAAAAAAAAGTTTATAAAAGAGGATTTAGTGGTCTTTTTTCACTAAAGAAGAAAGCTTCCTAAGGTAAGCTTAGGTTTTAACTTCCCCTATCTAAGGGAAGTAACTTCCTTTCTATTTAGGGAAGTTGATAAGAAAATACTAAATAAAATGCACTTTATTTAGTTCATTAAGTGTTTTATAAAACCCTTTAATACAAATTGTTTAAAATCATTTCATATTCCATGAGAGATTTGGGAAGTTATCCACCAATTTTAAATGTGACAAACTAATATCCTTAGCAATATTCATAAAGCCTAAAATGATATATGTTTATAAAGCATATTCACATTAGGGTATATTGACATCCCAACATAAATATTCACAAAACATTATATTTATTTAGGAGGTGTTTGTTAAAGTCTGATAGAGTTGGGATGAATGGAATGAGAATTTTTCCTGACTCATATGATATTACAAGATGTTTGTTAAAAAAAAGTCAAAAGCCAGATAAAAACTCACGTGATTGTGCTATCTGGAAACAACCAAAGATAGCTATCTCAACCAAAACATAAGATAACATTCCCAACTGATAAAAATGAATGTCTTTTTCAAAAAAATTCCGTATATTCTTCATAAATATATTTAAACTTAATTTCTCTGTATCAAATTAGTTTTCATCAAGAGTAATATACCATTGTAAAGTCTCATTTTCTTCAAAAGCCAAATGAATATTTTGATATATATTGAAATTTGAAGATATCAACATAATTAATTCACAATTTTTGAGATACCTGCAAGGATAGAGTTTCACTCTTACCAGGTGAGGAAGCTTGACTTTTACTTCGGAATCAGGTTGGTAGCTTTTTAATGGGGTGAGACTAACAGTTTTGATAAAAACGATGCCTACTTGACTATATTCAATCCGATCTTGTTTCTGTTGTTGAATGAATTCTGTTTAAAGATTGCAGTAAAAAGAAAAGTGAGTTTATGAGTTGAACTCCTTTAAAAAGAAATTTATGAGTTGAAATTGTTTGAAAGGTGTGAAATAGAATATTAGGTAAAAGGGATTTTTTTCTATGTTATATGTTTAATAAATATGTTAAAATCTAATATTTTTTATATCAAAATATTTTAACAAACGGTTTGAAAATTTTTTGGAATGCATATCAGTCTTATCTTTATTCTTTTCTATGTTGATCCGGAAAGCATCTCATCCCAATTTTATCTAAAATATTTTAACAAACACACCCCTAATTGACAATTCTCAATAAACCACACTTTTACAATATGCACATAATAAAACACTTGCTTTATTTCTCTCTTCCACCACTTCACCAACAAGGCAACAACTCTTCCAACCCACACTTTACCAAACCAAACCAAACCTGCGACTAAAAACTCCTCCACCTCATTACACTCATCAAATCCTTCTCTCCCCACTCTCTCCATATCCGAACAAACACACCACCATTATTCTATTTTCTCTGCAACACTCCTTTCACCCTTCCAACCCCATAAATATCTCCCGCTCAATCCCCACATTATCTTTTACCCACATGACCAAGTAAGCTGTAAACCCCCATTTCACTTCAGGACAAAACTTATCATGGAAACTGATAGACCCCATAGGAGTAACAGCATCAACAACAGCACCCCTAGTAATAACAGTGAGCTCTTTATTTGCTTCACATCACGTCTTTCCTCTTCTTCTTCTATGAAGATCCCATCAAAGTCACTTCTCAGTCCTGGCAGAGCACGAGAGCCCTCTCAAATCTCTCTTTCCAACTCTTTAAGTAGACGTCTCAGAAGTAGTGGTAGTATGAAAGGCCAAGCTTCTCCAATGTTCCCCACTAATGGCAAAAAACGAGGATGTTCTTTTGAAAACCCTGAACCTTCCTCTCCCAAAGTTACATGCATAGGTCAAGTGAGAGTGAAGACAAAGAAGCAGGGGAATAAAATAAGAGCAAGATCGAAACGAGGTGTTGATGCAAGCTTTAGAAGGTTGGAGCAGAGCAATAACAGTAATAGGAGCAATGGCGTCATTGAGGAGGGTAATAATAACATTAATAAAGATAAGATGCAGGAGTTGAATGAGGAGGGTTTGAGTCAGAATCATCATAGAAACCAAAGATGGGTAGATTTTCCGGTGACAATATGTGAAGCATTGAGAACATTTGGGGCTGAATTGAATTGTTTCTTGCCATGTAGATCATCTTGCATGGAAAGCGGGAAAGTTAAAGAACAGGGTAGTAATAGTGGGAATAATTGCAGTACTAGAGAAAATTCATCGTGTGGGGCGGTGTTTAGGTGGTTAGTGGCGGAAGATGGAGAAGGGAAAGGAAGGGAGATAGAGCTGGTGGTGGGAGAGGAAGAGGAGGAAGGTGGTGGTGGGAGGAGAAGAAGTTATAGAAGACATGTTTTTGATGAGGTGGAGTTTAATGAGGAGAAGGTTGAGAAAGATACTAGTGAAGAAGAGGAAAGTGGGAGCGTTAGTATTTGTATTCCACCTAAAAATGCTCTTTTGTTAATGAGGTGCAGATCTGATCCTGTTAAAATGGCTGCTCTGTCTAATAAGTTTTGGGATCCAACTCTTCCTAATGACGATGAGGTGGAAGAAGAAGAAGAAGAGAATGTGGTTGTTGTGGAGAAAGTTGAAAGTGGTCGTGAACAAGTTGAAGATAAAGGGGAAGAAAAAGGGGAAAAGGGGTTGATTTTGGTGGAGGAAAATCAACCCAATTTAGTCGTGGAAAAGTCCCTTTCTTGCCAAGAAGAAGTTAGTCATGTTGGCGAATACGAAGATGAAGATGTTGGAGTAAGCAGAGAAGACATTGATGGAAATATTGAAGAGGAGGAAGAACTGGAAAGTCCAGTAACAGTTACATGTGTTGAAGAAGCAGATGAAGTAGTTGTTGCAGATCCGGGTAATGAAGATGAGAGCATGGTTCAAGTCGAGGAATCTCAACACGTTGATCGAGAAGAGGAAAATACAGAGTCCATTACTCAAGATATTCACCAAGTTTTCCCAATTCTGACAGAACCAGACTCCGAGGTTCCAAATCAAGAACCCCACCCAAATGAAGAAGCAGAACCACTAGAGCCGCTCTCATTATTAGTCCAGCAAGAAGAGGAAGAATCTCCAAAAGAAGAGGAACATCAAGAAGAAGAAGCACAAGAAAGTATTGTTATTGAAGAAAAGCCCGACCTGATAAACCAAGAAGGTCAAACGGGTAGGAACTCAACAGAGAGAGTGTTACCAGATTGCCTCTTACTAATGATGTTTGAGCCCAAGCTATCAATGGAGGTATCCAAGGAAACATGGGTTTGTAGCACAGACTTCATCCGATGGTTACCAGACCATTCAAGGCCTCCACTCGACAAAAACGACGGTCCAGATGAGCCTAAGAAGAGGATGTGCATTGACGTTAATCCTCCTCCAGTGCACACAAATAGTAATGATGCTAATAACAATGTCTTACAACAGCCACCTCGGTCCTCTTGCTCCTATCCTGCTAAACTGCCGCCTCGAGCAGGCGGGGCTCAGTCTATGGCTACTGCTATAGAACAGAAGTTGGTGAATTCCAAAGGGTTTGAGCCATTTGTGCTCACGCGCTGTAAGTCCGAGCCAATGAGAACTGCGGCTAAGCTTGCGCCGGAGCCTTGTTTCTGGAAGAATAGGAGGCTGGAGCCGCATAGGCCGGCTACAGTTGGCGCGGCTGGAGTTGGGTTTTGAAGGCGTGAAGTTGATCATATTGTGGTAAGTTAATATTGGTAAATCATGAATGTAGTTTGTAGTAAGATTTTAGCTTTTTTTACTGGGTAATGTAAATTAATTCCAGGGTTTTGAAGCTATAATTGTTGTCATTTACATTTTTTTGTTGGTTTTAGAATGTGGAAAATATAGTGCTTAATTGCTTTAGTAATGTTAATAGAAATGCATCTATTTGTAGTGTTAATCAGGATTTGTTCATTTTGTATTGCTTTGTGTATAGGATATTGTCCATTCTACCAAAAACCCTCTTTGTTTTAGTTCCAAGTTGAAAACGATAATTCAGCAAATTGGTCCCATATGTATGGCTGAACTTGTTGGGATAGTGATAGGGTTGATGATAGCATGTGAGTGTGGCCTACTAAATGTCTATTTATGGCCGTTTGATTTGGGATTGATGGTGATGATGATGAATGGACTGTTAAAACAATGATTAAAGCTAATAATCAGTCAAGATTAAACTGAATGATGATGGTGTTTACTGTTATGGACTCCAGCAATACTCGAGGAAGAAGAAAGGGCTGCCACTACTTAAGATAACCTTATCTATTCTTTATTTTCGTATTTTCAGTTTCAGTTATTTCAGTAGTTAGTATTCTTATCAGATCAGGTTAGGAGATGATACTAATAGAGTCCTAGAGTTAGTAGAAGTATAGCAGCAGTCTATTCTTATGTATCCTTATTTAAGGAGCACAGTCGATTGAATAAAGGAAGCAATTAATCAAAACCAAACCTAGAGATAGATAGCTCTCTCTCACGAGCTTCCGAGTAGGCTAGCTCCTCGTCTGAGCTCCACCATTCACAATTGCCCCCC
>CANYCX010138397.1:0-10936 GCA_948193385.1 Breynia disticha f. nivosa
TTATTCATTTATTAATTTTATTTATCTAATTCATTTTCCAATCCACCTTATATCAACCATACATAAACCTTATTTATTAACTTTTAATTATCAATTTAAACGTCATTTATCGACGGAAAAATTTTCAGAATGTTACAGAAAGACACTTTGTGTTTGGTTTTTATTTTGTTTCTAAATGTATCTTGATTTATTTTATTTTATTTTTGTATTGATTAGCAATTATCTGTGTCTTTATATTCGTTTCATTGATGTTGTGGTTGTTGAAATTTCCATTATCATCTCATTTTTTGTTATATTGAGGTAGCGCCTCAAATGTCTTCCATTCTTTTTTATCTGAAAAACATACATAAAAATAAGTCTATATGTATTCAGTATTTTTATACATGTTTTGGTGAGTCTATTCGTGCCTAAAAGAAATATAACTATTTTCTTAATTTGGAAATATTTTTTTTGAATTGAAGATAATTAATTCATTGGCAGATTTAGTCATGTAGTTTTTTATTCTTTAAAAAAACAAAAAAAATAAATCAAAATGTCACATATTGTTTTAGTTTTATTGATTTATAAAATGTATAAATTTAATATTTTCAATTGATTTTTGTGTTGTTTAATTAGCAGTTATAAATAATATGCCTAAATGTTTGTAATTTTTGAATGTATTGTTGTAGTCTCAATGAATGATTATTTATTGGATACAAATGGATATTTTTTGTTGTTTGTTTTTTCGTTTGAAAGATTATTGTGTGCTGTAATTTTTTTGTTGTTGATTTTTTGTGTGTTTAGATAATATGTTTTGCTGGTAATATTTTTTTCTCAAGTTGGTTTTGACTTTTGAGTCGTTATGCACGATTTTTTTTGCATGAATGATGAATCATTTGATTTTTTATTTATTTAACTTAATGGTCAATTTGAATTTTGAATGGATATGATTTTATTAGAACGTATCGTTTGATATTTTTAAAATTAAGTTTTTTCTATATTTAATATTATCAATTAAATCATGTCATTTTAGTGAAAGAAAAAAATAATGTCATTTTCATTAATTGATTTTAAAATAATGTCATATGTATTATTATCCCAAAAGAAATTACACCATATACGTGACTTTGCAATATTTAGTTGTAATATTTAGTAGTCATCCCTTGTTAAACAAAATGTAATTTACGAAATAAGAGATATGTTGAAAAATCTTCAATTTAAATGATATTTCATTTTACTTTTATTTTAAGTAATTATGAAAGGAATCGAAAATATACATAACACATATATAATAATTAATTAACACATAATTAATTAAAGCGAAAAATAAAATGAACAGAGATTCGAACATGGAACTTCACTCAACGTAGCGGAAGAAAGCGTTATCTCGTTGAAGGGTACGCTTGTATCCACAGGCGCAAAAACGTCGGGATACGGGCAATGTTTCGCACCCGATCCTACACTGAAAATCCCGATTAACCGAGAGAGAGTTTTAGAATTCTCATTCTAAAACTCCACAAAATAAATCGGATTTTGTGTTGAAAGTTAATGTGGAAGATTTGGTCGAAATGTGTGGTGAAAATGAATTTATATAGAGTGAAGGTACCTATTGGTGAAAAGACACCTTCACATTTATACTTTAATCCCCTAACTAAAAGTATTTTTAATTTAATCATTCTATCAAATAAATCATAATTAAGTTTTTTAACTCAATTATATTTATTCGACAACTCAAATGTTATGAGCAGAATAAATTGGCCTTTCAAATTATTTAGAAGCCTCTGACATATTATTATTATCAATACAATTTAAATGATGTTCAATTTAAATTACTCCATATACTAAAGTAATTTTTTTTTTTTGGCAAAAGTAACGTTTATTTTAGTAATTACTTTGTCAACATAAAATAACTTCCTTCTCTAAATGATAACAATAAATAGTTAATTATTTCACCATATAGTTTTAAAATTTTTCAATAACACTATATATAAAATGTTTGAATGCATCAAAATTTTAAATGTTTATAATAGATAAGATGTTTGAATGCATCAAAATTTTAAATGTGTATAATAGATAAGATGTTTGAATGCATCAATTAATTCTAAATGTATATACTATAAAAATTAATATTTGAGAAACTAAAAGTTTAATTTATAAGATATATTACTAAATATATATAAATTTATGAATTTTGAAAGTGTTTGTGTTATTTATTTTTTTATTTTATAATATGAAAATTTAGATATTTAATAATGATGTATCAAAAATAATTTATTTAAATTAAAAATTTATCCAATTTCTACAATTTCTCAATTGTAGTTACAACTTACATATGAAAACTAAGTTATTTTATTATGAATCGTTATTATATTTTTTTATTATGAGAATTAAACTGGCATCGTTTTGATTCTGTAAATTCAATTTCATTTTCTAAAACTCATTGGTTTTAAGTGTTTTAGTTGTGATAACAAGAATTTTGCTGAAAATTTAGCGTCTGGTATTAAAAAATTTCTAGATCTAGATGTAATTACTTTCTTAGGCCTCAGTTCAAATGAGTAGACTTCCCAGGAAGTTCATTTCCCAGGAAGTTATATTTCCTAGGAATTAACTTCCCGGGAAGTAAAAACATATGTCGTTTGTTTCAAATTATACTTCCCGGGAAGTGAATAAATTAATATTAATATTTACATAATTATTCTCATAGATAACCAATTAGATAATTTATAAAATAAATTTAGGGATAAAATAGTAAAAAGCGTTGAACTTCCCTAGGAAAGTTCAATTTACCTAGGTTTTGCTAGGTAAGTAACTTCCCTTGAACATGGGAAGTAGAGAGTTTAACTTCTCGGGAAGATGACTATGAAAATACAACCAAGTAAGACTGCTTTTTACACTTCCCGGGAAGTACAACTTCCTCTCCCCACTTACCCCCAACCAACTAAAGTAGATCGACAAAGTGATAAAGATCATTATTATACTAGAGTTCTATTTTAATGATAATTCTTGTATAATCTGTACACTGCACATTATTCTCAAATTTATGTGTATATATACGTGTATTGTGATGAATGAAAGAAAGCCAAAACTTTACTGTATCAAGAAGATCTTCACAAGGTGGCGAACTTCTTCCCCCATTCCAGGAGCCCATACTTGCATACATTTCCAATCATGACCAAGAAATAATATCATTTGTAACGCACAATTTTATTTCCCATTTCTACATTGGCTTGGCTTCCACAAGAAATCAAACTCTTCAATCTTTGTCTATCGATGAGTTAGGTTAATGAGACTCCGTGTGAAAATGTAGGGGAAACGGCACGATTCGAGTTCCAAATGATAACGTCCCATTTTAGTTCTTATAATTAAGCAATTATGAGAGTAAGTTCAGGAAAGCTACTCTACCGTTGATTCTTCTCTAGTGTTGCCAAGCTTCTAAAGCCATACTGTGAGCCGATGATTACGAAACTCGAATTCTTTTCATTATCTGCAACCGTTACGATGAACTTCTTTCAAAAATAAACTGTACAAAATGAAAAATCATTCAGAAAAGTTTGCTTTTTATTCATTGGTGAAGATCAATATAAGGCTCATAACAGTTGACTTAAATCCCTCAAACCATGATGGCAATCACCGATCGTCCCAACTTGTCACTGAAGCCATACATTTTTGGTGGTAAAGTGATCGTTGGCAGCTTTGGCATCAGTACTCACTCGTCAAATTTGAAGCCCATACTTATTGTTACGACAATAATTCAATCAACATTACACTTCCCTTGTGAACATTTTCATCAAAAAGTTCTTTCTTCATGCCTATAAATACAAACTCATCAGTTCAAAGTTTCTTCACTCCCAGACATGGCTGCCACACTTCTGTGCATTTTTCTTTCTGTCTTGTGCTTTCCCTATGTTGCTCTCTGTATCACCTATACACAGCTTCACTTGCCCACTGGAGCCTTTGGTGCCGAGGCTCTTGCCTTCGAGACACCTGGGGGAACTTTTTACACAGGTGTCAACGATGGTAGAATTATCAAGTATGAAGGACCTGCAAATGGTTTCATTGAAGTTTACGCTCTTACAACTCCACAATGGTATTACAACTTGCATTGTACACATATATTTTCTGCAAGTAATCCAACATTAACTATCATTTAACAGTGTACACAGCTTCAATATGATTAGATTAACTAGAATAAATTGAATTGAATAAATCAATATGGCTCAGTAACTTGTGGCTGTTCTACTCAGGTCCAAGTCGAACTGTTTAGGCAACACCGATATAAACAAGAGACCTATATGTGGAAGACCTCTTGGTTTAGCATATAACCCTGTAACAAGAAATTTGTACATAGCAGATGCGTATTATGGTCTTTTGACGGTGGGTCCAACTGGAGGTGTCGCAACACCACTTGCCACCAGTGCAGAAGGCCAACCCTTCGTCTTTCTCAATGGTTTGTTCATGGATCCTCTTACTGGAGTTGTCTACTTCACTGATTATAGTGCCATCTATGATCTAAGGTTTGTTTTATAAGTTTTCGGCACATGTTTTATTTAATAATGTTTTATATAAATTAATCATTTAAAGCAGCTGAAAAGTGAAGACTGGATGGACGTTCGCTTTGTGAACAAAGAAAACATCCATGTTAATACGCATCAACTAGTTGGTAGGAATCCTCGTGTACTATTGGCTATGGAGATTTAATAATTAAAAGCATTAACAAAAAATTATTTCAGCATTTTAATTTTTTACTTTTAAAAATCATAAAAAATTGAGAAAATATATTTAAAAGATGTTGCTCTTTTATTTCACAATATTAAAAAATTTATTCAAATTTAATTAATTTTCTAAAAATTTTCTATGAAAAAATGTTTAACTTCTGACATTTTAACCAACTCTTTTAACCAATTTATAAAAATATCTCAAATTTCATATAATATATATATTAGCAATATGTATAGAATAAACTAATCTACACATCACACGATTTTTTTATAAAAGTAAAGAGGCTAAAACCTCTCTATAACTACTCTACTAATGCTAGTTTACAAGTTTTAAAAGAAAGTTTCCAAAAACAAAACTTTAAGAGTCTAAAAAGAAGCCTTCAAATATAAATTAAATAAAAATAAAAGAATAATATATATATATATATATATATAAGTCGTGGATAAGAGAGGATTTTACCAAAATAAATGATGTTTTTGAACTTGTGAGATCAAAACAGAGAGATTTGTAGCGTGTTTTCTAATTTTTTTAATTTAAAAAAGTGTGTAAAACAAGTTTTTTTTATAGGAGAAAATTATAAAAAACTACTTTTAGTAGTTTTGAAACCCTAGTTATAATTTAGAAAGCCTACTCTTTTCTTTTAAAAAAAATGTGTTCTAAACATATTTTTTATTTTTCTAATTTTCACATAAAATTTTTCTAATGAACACAATAACTTTTGAGGAAGAAGAAGAACAAAGAGAGAAAATAAGGTTTGGATTTAAAAATAAAAAATAAACTGAGAGACTATTATGAAATTTATTTCTTGAAAATAAACTTTTGAACAAAAAAGAGAAAACCGATAATATTTTAAAAATAAAAAAGGTGTAGACGGATTGAATTAATAATTAACATGAGAATATTGAAATAGAGTCATTGTTTGTAGTAATTGTTATTAGATTAGTTTGATTGCAGAAAGGATTTGTTTGTAATTTATTTTATGTTCTAATTATTACTTGTTTAATTAATTGATTATGTAATTTATTATTTTTTATAGGCTTATGACTTTAGTTAAAGCATATAAATGAATTGTATGAATGATTTGTTTATGCTTTATTTTGTATTTTAATTATTACTTGTTTAGTTAATTGAATTTGTAATTTTTTAACTAGTAAATTTTTTAATTTAAATATCGTTTTCTTTACAAAAAAATTTGAATTTGTGATTGCATGTCGATGCTTATTTTTCCTGTGTCAAAATTCTATTAAGTTCTTTTATAGATGTAATCATATTTGAAAAAAAAAATTATTTTCTCAAAATTTCAATTCTTGAGTCTTCAAATCTATAATGTCTAATCATTTGATTTTTTTAGGTTAACCATTTTATTTAACATGTGAGTGTTCATTTAATTTGTGCAATAAAGTACCATACTGATGTTATTCACATATACATATTATGTAGAAATTTCTCCAAGATATCTCAGGCAAATGATTCAACTGGAAGATTAATGAAATATGATCCTCAGACACAACAAGTTACTGTTTTACTGAGAAATCTTTCTTCACCAGCTGGTGTTGCTATTACAAGAAGCAGAAACTCCATCATTGTCTCAGAGTTTTATGCTAACAGAACACGAAGATTTTGGCTCAGAGGACCTAGAGCTAATACATCAGAAATTTTTGTGAGCTCCATTATACATCCAAATAACATAAAGAGAACTCCGACTGGTGAGTTGATGATTGCAGCCGCAACTCTACAAGCACAATCATTAGTGCCGACTAGATTCGTAGTTGATGAAACTGGAAGAGTTTTGGAAGCAGTGTCACTGGGAGTCCAATACGGAAATACTGAAGTCAGTGAGGTTCAACCATCTGGGATTAACTTATATGTTTCTTCTAGGTCTACGAACTTTATTGGTATTTATGGACCGTAGGAGAATTCTTAACCAATTGAAGCATTTGTCATTTAGATTGTTGGCTATGACTGTATAAGAATGAAAAAAGCTTCTAAATAAAAAGGCAAAACAAAGATAATGTTGTAAGATAGGCTGTATTTACCTTGATATGCTCTTTCGAGACGTGCACATTTATGTTGATCAATAAAGGACGAAGATGCGAATGAATAAACATTGTCATTATCACTCACTTATTGTGATGTCATCATTTTGTCCTATATTTTCATATGTGTCCTTTCTTTATATATATATATATATATATGTATGTATGTATATATATATGTATATATATGTATATATGAATGTATACATACATATATATATATATATATATATATATAATTTATTAATGTTTCCTTCTATATACTCAAGCCAAGTAATTTTTCCATACATCATTCCTTGAGTCAAGCACCGGTGATTCACTAAATCTCATCTGGCAAAGTATATGGCTGGATAGTGATATACTTAGGAAGGGCTACAGGTTGTGTGTGGTTACGAGCTCGAGCATAAAGGTATGGAAAGACCCTTGGTTATTATGTCACAACGAAGACTACTTAACTTCTGATGTCTCAATGGGAATGGAGGACCTAATAGTATCTGATGTAATGTAGTCGTGGTCAAGAGGTTGAGACATGCCCAAAATGTTGAACATTTATATGGAGAACAAGATATTATCCATCCCACCTAATGATCAGCTTATGAATGATGTTTGGAGATGGTTTTAGGATTACAAATGGGTGTATCTGTCAAGTCTGGTCATAGAAAAAATCAGAATTGTCCCACTATACAAGATCTTGGTGCTTTAAGGGTATGGAAGAGTCTTTGAAAGATCCAAACCATGCCCAAAATGTTGAACATTTATATGGAGAACAACATCTGATTCTTTGGCCACCAAATTAAGACTACGCCAAAGACACGTAGTAAATGAATACATTTTGCAGTCTGTAATGGAGCCCCTAAAACTACCTCACTCACACATTTTGCGATAGCTGCCGAGTCTAATAAATATAAATTACTCACTTGAAAAGTATACAGAGAACAATAAGGGTGAGGTCGAATCCACAAATATCAGTAAATTAACTATGTGAAATTTAAAACTAGTAAATTAAGTAACGAAAAGCTATTTTTATGAAAGATTTGGTTTAAAAAAAGTGGAAAGCTAAATGAAATTACCAAAATAAAATAAAACAGAATTAAAATAAAAAATAGAATTTAAAGAGAATGAAAATTCAATAATAATAAATTCTAGTCAAGATATTCTTGGTTAATTCATTGGTTTGATCATTGGAACTAAAGATGGATTTATTGTATTTGAATAGAAAATGTTATATATTTCGACAAATGCTCAAGCATTCAATTTCTACTTAGTTCATCGATATTCTCGAGACTCCTCGATCGGAATATTTCTTTAGTCTAAGAACAACTCGAGACACCTAGATAGAATTTAATTTCAAACCTCATTAATAATTATAGAAACTCAATTTCTGACTAACATATTCTAGACACCTAGATTCATTTAATTAAGTCAAATTACACAATTCTATTAACAATGGGATAACACGTCATTTACACCACTATTAAATTACTACCAAACTACCAAGAAATATGGACACTCACAATTATCAACTAGAAATCTATTATCATAACATTCAAATCAAATGGTTATCTCAGCTCAAATTAATATGAGAATAACAAAAACCAATAGCATAGGAATTGAAGAAATACTCAAAATTCAATAAATTAATTCAAGAACAATAGTCTTACAAATATTGAATCAAACTTCAAAATATCTCAACTAGAGTCTAAATTTAGTATGACATGATAAACTTCAAACAAAACATGATAAAATAACAAAATAAAATAAATGTATCAATGAGATTTCAAGAAAATTCAAGAAATTCACCCAAAAGAGGGCTCTAAATCGTGAAAGTGGGTGAAGAACTGAACCTATAGTGTTTTCTAACAAAATATATGCATTCACTGATGATAGGTCTCCTAACCAACCCGAAATGACTGGCGGGCCTCGTATTGTACTGATTTTGGGCGAGTGGGCCCACTGAAAATAGGCCCATGCTTCATTTTAATGCAGTAAAGCCTATCAACATTTTCTTTAGCTCGGCATGCCTATGTAGTTCTTCTCTGTGCAACCTTGTTTGCATCCATTGCAATTTATCTTCTTGACTTCACTCTCTCTTGCATCAATTCTGCATAAATTATGTCTAAATCAGTCCAATAAATCTTTGAACACTTGAAACACACAATCATACTAAAGACACTAAATATGAAACAAATACAAACAAATAAAGACATGAGTTATGCACTAAATCTAAAACGCAACCCATCACTTTTGTCCTGTATGATTTTCCAAAGAGATCTAATCAGTGTCAGGCTTAGGATGGAACTTTGATAATCTTGCTTCATTCTTGGACTAGCACGACCAAGGTTGCTCAGACCAGCCGATGATGTGGGGATCGATTGTAACTCCCCGAAAATTTTAAAATTTAAGACTAAGATGGAAAATATTGAAGGAAAAATCAAATTTTTATGTATGGAGATTTATTTAAATTAAGAATATTTTTAATTTAAATAGAATCAATCAATATACGATTTTTCGTATATACGTGAATTTTCAAAAGTTGTAGGGAAGAGATGAATTTGGGCAAAAAATTAAAGTATACGATAGTTCGTATATTAAATTTAATAAAAATACGAAAATTGTTCTAAATTAATTACGAGATGAATATTTAAAAAAGGAATTAATTGGACATAATGTAAAAATAAAAATTGGATAGGGGACATAGATCTTAGTTAGGTATTTAGACAATACCAATTTTCTCTATATTACCATCAATTTCCCTCTTCTAAACACATACCCAATACCAGCCGCACACCCTCCTTCATCTCTCTCTCCCGACTCTCGGCCCTCTCTCTCTCTCACAGATCTCACCACCGCTGACGACTCTCTCTCTCGGCTTCACTTTCTTCCTCCTCTTTTGGCCGACCAATCCGCCCTCCACCACCATCACTCTCCCTCTCCCTCACGTTGCCGGTTTTGCTCTGGCCACGCTCCACACGCCGGCCACCATCACCATCATATCTCCAATCTCTCTATGCCACTCCACCGCCGGATCTCCACCACCGTCAGCCCCTCCCTTCTTCCTTTTCTCCGAATGCGCGTGCTCCACCTCTAGTCGAGACACACGGCCCTGAGCCGAGCCACCCGCCACCAACACGCTCCAGCCGTTGTGCTAGCGTCTCCACGCGCGACAGTCGCTCCTCCACCATGGCACGACACTGCACGCGCCTCCCTTTTTCCTCCTTCTCTCCGATCCGATCTCCCTCTCGGCCGTTGAATCTCTCAGTTTCCTCTCCTTCCCGGACCGCCGACCATCTCCTCTTCCACGCATAGCCACACCGCCACCGCCCCGGCCAAGCTCCGGCCGAGGAGCCACTACCGATCCCATTTTCTGCTTTTAAAATATATATATATATATATATTTATATATATATATAAACATAAAATCAATTTATTAAAAGGTGGGAGGAAAATTGTTATTTAAAGATCGGTATAAATTAAATCAGATTTATATGGAAAATGGAGGAATTAATACGAATGGATTTGGTTGTGTTTTGTTGACAGGCTTGCGTGGAGTTAAGGGGGACCGGAATAGAACGGGTCATGCAAGAATTTTGAATTTCTGGTTGGTATATTTAATACCGTAAAATTTTACTTAAGTGGGGTTATTAAAAATAACAATAGAATTTAATTTCAGCTTTTAAAATATTAAGTATGCTAGATCTAAAGATAATAATAATTGTTAGAAAATCATAAATTTTAATAGAAATATAATTATATTTTTCGGTACGATTTCGGCTGAATATAATTAATTAAGAAATTAAAAATTTAAGTGGAGATACAAATTTATATGGTAGAATGTTAATTTTTAAGTTATTGGTTGCTAGGATATATATATATATATATATATATATATATTTCTTTATATATATAAATTGAATAAAAGGATGGAAAAGGAGTTAGTTAAAGTGTTTTGGGAAAAATTAAGATTTAATAATTAAAGGGAATAAATAAATATTTAATTAATAATCCTTCTATGTTTTAATCGTATAGGAGAATTATACGAGCATTGAATCGGTATTGATTTTTCACGCACATCGAGGTAAGTGTTTTATACTTATTAAAAATATATTTATGCTTTTAAATAATTGAAAGTATAAGTATAAACTTATTGAAAAAAAATATGGAATTGTGAAACTTTGAATATATAAAATGATAGTATAATTATA
>CANYCX010138625.1:0-18750 GCA_948193385.1 Breynia disticha f. nivosa
ATTCTTAACTTATGATAATCAAACGATCATTTATAAATCTTAAATATAACATATGTCAACATTTCTTTCTCCATTCCATTCAATCATCCATTTACACTTCCAAGACATTACCAAAATCAAATTCAAGTTCCATTTCAATCATAACACATTAATCCAGCAACTTTTCAATCAATATAACCAAAATTCAGCTAAATTTCAACTTAATGTCAACTTAATGTCAACCATTCCTAAACTTAAATTTATGCCCTTTCCTTCCATCAATTCTTTAATAAAACACATCCAAATCAATACATAATATCATTAACATAAATTCCAGCAACTTCCTTCAAATTCCAGCCATCAAAATTCATATTAAATCCAACCAAAATCAATCATAAATCATATGTAAACCAATAATAAACCATCCATCTTAATTACCTTATGTTTTCCTTCCAAAACCTAAGCCAAAATCACTTTCTTTTGCTAAATCACCAAAACCCTGAAGCTTCCTCAGTCCTTTTCTGATGTTGCTCTGAAGGAAAGTAATGTTTGAAGTGAGAAATGAGTTTTGTCGGTTGATCGATCAAAACTTATATTTTTTTTCTAGAATTTAGTTTAGTACGAGGTCTGGAAAGAACGCGACCTGGGTACGACCCCGCGTTCTTTGTTGCCCACACCGTGTTCTACCTATTTCCGAGATTTTCCTATTTTCGTCGATCGTTCCGCATCAACCTTCAATCGACCTTTGATATACCTTTGTATATTAACTTTTAAACACTTATTTATCATCATTTAATGATGAAAAATATCCAGAATGTTACACGCTCATCTATTTCACTTGCATTCAATCATTCTCAAACATTCAAGCTCACAATATATTTCCATATAAGCTCAATTACCATTCACAACAGTTCCACATCACAAAGCACAGTTGTACCATTCCAAGTATCTTCATAAATTGCACAATTACAATAAATAATGCAAGTACAACCATGACAAACAAGTCCATTTATTAACATATACTTGCTACCATCTTAACCAATATACAATTTATTGTGTATGCTTAACCATACAGATGCAAGACATACAATGGTAAGTGTAAATGGCACTTCAAAATTTGTGAAGTTGGTCTCTTGGCTCAACTTTGATCCAGTTTAACAATTCACCTCCCATAACATCATTATCATAAAAATATGTAAATAAACTATTTTACATAACAATTAAGTCATTTAAAACTTAAATTTTTCTGAGCCCCTAATTACTCTCTTAATTATAACCCTAAATCTCACGTTATTGTACATTTTCTAAGTTAACTCTCAAACCCATCCATATTGTTCATATTTTATTCATTAACCACAATCCCCACTTAATATCTCACCCTTACACTCATTAAGCATATGTCCTTAATCACACTCCCCTTAGAATCCTCCATAAAACCCTTATAATCCTTACTCAAATACTCATAAACCTTACTTAGGTTAAGGATTTACCCATCTCCAAATGCTGAAAAACCAGAGGTATCATCTAGATCGTTGTCTCCTTTGGAAAGGTATGAAAATCCAAGGGTGAGGACCAAAGTTTTGTGTTTAGGGAATGTCTAAGAGGTGTTCTTTGAGGTATAAAATGAAGAATTTTTGGCTGGGGAGGCTCATAACTCAGAAAATGTTTTCTCTCACTCTTTTCGTTCCTTAATATGCTTCTAATTCAAATTCCTACTAGGTCGAAATGGATTGTCGAATGATTTTCCCAAACTGTTTATCAAACTGTTTCTCAAACCATTCGCTCCTATGTGACGCAAAATCCAAAGTTTTCATCTGTGTCAGGAATAGTTTGGGGAACGGTATACCCTGGCCATTTCCCTGGTCATTTCCCAAGCATTCTCGCCTACTATTCGCACAGTTTTTAAGCTAAATTTCTGTTATATTTTTTGGGCCATTACAATTCTCCCATTAGGAAATTTCTTCCCCAAAGTTTAATCAAATTAAGTTCTCTCACATATCAACTTAAACATCCACTCAAGGCACTTAAACTTTAAAACAACCATAAAGACTTAAGACATACCTCAATCTCATTGGGCCTCTGGGAACAAATGTGGATACCGCTCCTTTATGTTGATCTCAACCTCCCAAGACGCCTCCTTAGGAGAGTGAAAGCTCCACTGCACCTTTACCATTAAGATCTCTCAGTTTTGCAACTATCAAACCTATCGATCCAATATCTATACTGGCTCTTCCTCATAGGACATATCCTCTAAAATATCCACTCTCGTGCTCTAACAACATGAGTAGGGTCTGACTGGTACCTCCTCAGTATAGATACATGAAAAACATTGTGGAGTCGGGATAAATCCCTTGGAAACAGGGGTATGTAAGCAAGTGGTCTAACTCTCTCTGTAATCTTGTATGGGTCCACATACCTCGAACATAGATTTCCTATCTGCTCGAATCTGATCACGCCTCTCCACAAAAAAACTCGACGAAAACCCTATTTCCAACCTCAAACTCTATCTCCGGGTGATGTCGATCAGAATAGTTTTTCTAACTGTCCTCGGCTACCTGCATATATCTCTTTACTGCGTTCACTTTCTGAATGGTTTACTATACTTGCTCTGGTCCCTCTATCTGCCGCAGACCCTTAAAATCCCAATATGCTGGACTCTAGCACCGCCTCCCATATAAAGTCTCATATTGTAATGCCCTCTATTTTTCAATAATTTTCAGAATTTAATAGAATATTTAATTAATTTGGGAATAAAATTTTTTCAAAATAAATTAATTAGTAATTGGTGGTGAGTGTAGAATATTATGTGAAGTTAAAATTGGGTTAGGTTAAACTAATTGGGAGAGACAAAAATTGAAAAGAAGGAAACGTGTAGAGCCAAGGGTAAAGACATCATTTCTGAGCTATATAAATAAGCTCACATATTCCTATCTCTCTCTACATCCATCTTCATTCACGTTGTGCTTTCCATAAAATCGAGCCAATTCCGAAAAACCCTAACCGAGCCTAAACCTCATCGAGTTTTGGTGTTTGGAAGTTGTGGGATCGGATTGAAAGCTTAATTCAGTGAGTTTTTCTCGAACCAAAATCTTGAATCACGTTTTTGTACATTGCTTGATTTTAAGATGTGATTTTTCATTCATTTTGGCTCTGTTTTGAGTAAAATTGGGTTTGTTGGAAAGGTATGGATGTGTACTAACCATTAGTACTTAATTCTAGGGTTAATTCATGGTTTAGGGGTTTGAAAATGATGTTTTTAGTGGGAAGGTTAAAAGTGACGAATTTTGAAACGGTAACCCTAGGTTTGATTTGAAGTATGGGTGTTATGGTTAGTTTCTATGGGCACTAACAAGTTGTAGTTTAAGGCCAATTTGATTGGGTAATTAATGATGCATACGTAATTTTAGAATAAGGAAAGATGTGTAGAGTTTGGGAAAGAGAATTAGAGGGAATCAGAGTTAGATTATATGTTGGATCGTTGAATTCGTAAAATTATACTTAAACGAGGCTAATAAGTAAATGGGAGATAGTTGGTATTAATGGAAGAGGAAGGTTAGGTGAAGGGTAGATAAAATTAATAAATGAGAGAGAGAAAGTAATAGAGAAACATAATATATATGTACATATAAATGTCATAGCATCGTACATTTATCGTTTAGTAATGGTATACGTAATTAAGATGAACCTTAATTGAGTTTAGGATGACCTAAACAAGGAGAAGGAGGTTCCCAGACGGGGAATTAAGTTAGCATTTAGAGGTAAGCAACACGAGCGCAATTTCTGTTGCTTGTTGTATTATGTATGAAAATGATGTGTTATTGAGTGAGATTGATTGGTAGAAATTTTGTATGAATAATGATGGTTGTTATGTGGAATTTGTTGTGATACATGACTTGCATGACGCTTGAAATATGTGATATGTGTATGTTGAGCATGAATGATAATGTGGTGGTGTTTGTGTAAGTTCCTTGAAAGTGAAGTTGATGAAAAACAATGTGAGTATCTATATGTGTATTGACTATGATTGATAGTTGGTTGATTGCATTGAGATAAATGGCTATACTAATTGGATTGTGTTTTTGTGAATATGGATGTTATATGTGAGATTCACATTTGGTTGAAAGCATGGTGTAGTTAAATTGTGAATGCATGATTGGTTGCATAGATATGCAATCATGCAGTGGAAAACTTCTAGAGAGTAACATAATGTTTGGGCTCTTTGTCAGCATATAAAGAAATGGACTCTTTTTGAGTAACTAGTGAAAGAGGGAGTGGTTATGGTTTTGTGTGAACAAACTATTAAAAATTGGGTAGTATATAAAACATGTTACTTTGTGCACGTGTGGAAACTCGAAGGACTTAAAGGTGTAAGAGTGTGCAGATTGATGAGCATTTTGTATGCAAATTGTGGGCACTTTGTGTGCAGATTGATAGCATCTTGTGTACGAATCATGGGCACTTCGTGTGCAAAACTTTAGGCACTTTGTGTGTAGCGTTATAAATGGATCCATTATCTTATAACCTATACTCCCAGTCGACGAGGCCCGTTTTCAAACGTCTGATAAAATAGTCAAATTAAAGAGAGTATTCAGAATTAGAGAGGGAAATTAGGTGAAAATGCATTTAAAAATGCACTAAACATCATTCACACATATGTGTTATATTGTGATCAATGTGGTCATGTGCTTGTTTTATTAGTATGGTGGAACCAACTTATGAAATCATGATTTGGATGAATTTGAAGATTTAATGTGTACATTTGAGAATGAAGTGCTGGTATTAATTTATGGATGTTTGTTGAATGATAGGTGAATGTATTGACATATGAGTTTAAATGATATGACTGATTGGATGAGTGAAGTTTTTAATGTTGTTGATTATGTTTGGATGATTGGTGTTGATGGAAATTATGATTTGGAGGGTTAATTGAGTGTTTAAAAGATGGTTTTGTTGATAAACATGAATTGAAACTTGTAAGGGTTGAATATATATGTTTTAATGTGATTTAGGTTGAATGTTGGAAGGTTAAAAGAGTGCTGGAGACTTACACGGACAAGAACAAAACTACACGGACTTGCCCATGTTCTTCATTAGCGTCCGTGTACCACCACTGGCGTACTACACGGACAAGGCTTAAAGTACACGGATATGACCGTGTTATTCACTTAGTCCATGTACCACCACTGGCGTACTACACGGACAAGGCTTAACTTACACGGACGAAACCGTGTAATCCTGATAAAACACTGTAGTTGGTCAGATTTTCCAAAATTCATTGTTTTTGTCGTTTATATCCTAAACAATTCCGAAGATAATTGGGTATAAACAATTGAAAAGAATGAAGAGTGTATATGTGATGATTTGAATGATATGTATGATGTTGAATTGTTTGGTTTTGAATGAAGTTGACCTAATTGTGGTTATGTTACTTACTGGGTTATATAACTCACACATTGTATTGCCTGTAACGCTCGGTAGAAACCAAGGAGTAAATTTTGGACTGGTAAAGGTGCGCGTTGCTCGGATTTTGGAAAATTTTCAGAATGGAGCCGAGGTGTGCTGTGTGCTTACTTGTATTAGGGTTTTGAGTTATGTACTTGACAATGTAAACATTTTAGATGTAATATATTTTGGGCAGGTTATAATCGAAATAGGAATATTCTGTTCTTATTTCTTTAATAACCTCAGCCAGTTGTAAAAATTGTAAATTAAGTTTGTGGAAATGATTTTATTTTCGATGTCCTTCAATCTTAAATTTATTTTCATTTATAGTTTTATTCTTTTACAAATCAAAACTTGATTTCATTTATTTTCATTTATAGTTTCATTTATAGTTTTATTCTTTTAATGTTGTTGTCCTATTGTGGTAGAGGTATCAATCGGGGACGACCGAGTCGTTCAAAGTATGTGACAGGACCAGTTAGAGTTACATGTCCTCAGTGTTAGAGGTTTCATACAGGGGAGTGCAGGAGGATAACTGGTGGCTGTTATATTTGTGGACGACTATGACATTTTATTTTATGTTCTTGCTTATGTTTTGATAGATCAAGGTTCTACTCATTCATTTGTAACTCTTCGAATAATACACGCAATAAAAGTCAAACCGTAAACACTAACCCAGAGATTAGGAGTCCATACTCCTTTGGGGAAAGTGATGTGGGTTAATGTTGTATATAAAAATTGTAAATTAAAGATACAAAACACAGAATTGACAGCTAATCATATCCTATTAGACTTGACAGATTTTGACCTTATCCTGGGTATGGATTGGTTAGCTCGTCATCGGGCTAAAGTTGACTGTTTAATTAAAGAGGTAATAATAGAATCTGGAGATAAGAAAATAATGTTTTTCGGGAAAAGAAAGATAGTGCCTAGTTGTTTGATATCAACATTACAAGCTTTTAAGTTGATTCGAGATGGATGTGATGCTTATTTAGCACATGTAGTCGATGATACGAAAACAACGAAAGATGTTAACAGAATACCAATAGTAGAGCAATTTTCTGATGTTTTTCCATATGATCTCGCAGAATTACCTCCTGATAGAGAGACAGAGTTTACTATTGAGTTGATTCCAGGTACGACACCTATATCCATACAACCGTACCGAATGGCACTACCTGAGTTGTAAGAACTAAAGAAGCAGTTATAGGAATTACTTGAAAAAGGTTATATTCGACCTAGTGTTTCACCTTGGGGAGCCCTAGTTTTGTTTGTGAAAAAGAAAGATGGAACACTAAGGTTATGTATAGATTATAGAAGATTAAACCAAGTAACTATAAAGAATAAATACCCATGATCCAGAATTGATGATCTATTTGACCAATTGCGAGGTGCCACTGTGTTTTCTAAGATTGACTTACGATCTGGGTATCATCAACTTAAAATAGCATAGGAAGATATTCTAAAGACTGTTTTTTGAACCCGTTATGGTCATTACAAGTTTTTAGTTATGTCGTTTGGTTTAACTAATATATTCCAGCCTTACCTTGATCCGTTTGTGATTGTATTCATTGATGCACAAAGATCATTTGTGAATTGTTTTGCAAACTTTACGAGAAAAAAACTGCTATATATGTGAGTTTTGGTTGGATCACGTTGTTTTCTTGGGACACGTGATATCAGGGCAAGGAATGTCAGTAGCTCAGAAGAAGATAGAAGTAGTATTGAATTGGCAACCACCTAAGATTGTTACAGAAGCACGTAGTTTTGTGGGTATGGCAGGATACTATCGTAGATTTGTAGAGGGGTTCTCGATTATAGCTACTCCGCTGACATGACTACTGAGGAAGAATGTAGCTATTCAGTGGAATGATCAATGTCAGCAAAGTTTTGATGAGTTGAAGTACAGATGACCACAACTCCAGTCCTTACGATTCCTTCGGGCACCGAAGGATTTGTTATATACAGTGATGCTTCTTATCAAGGACTCGGATGTGTGTTGATGCATAATAAGAAGGTGATAGAATATGCCTCGAGACAACTCAGACCACATGAAATAAACTATCCAGTACACGATTTAGAGCTTGCAGTAGTAGTGTTTGCTCTAAAGATCTGGAGACATTATCTTTAAGGCGAGACGTTTCAGATTTTTACCGACCATAAAAGTCTAAAATATTTAATGACCTAAAAAGAATTAATTAGGCGACAGAGACGATGGTTAGAGTTGTTGAAAGACTATGATTGCACAATCGAATACCATCCCAGAAAAGCAAATGTGGTTGCTGATGCACTCAATAGAAAATCGAGTGTTGCTATATCCAGTGTGCAATTGACACGCATGACTGATTTGATAGCTTTACGAAGCTTGAATGTGAAGCTAGAGTTGACAGAATCAGGAGTGTTAGTTGCACAGTTGACGGTTAGACCGATGTTATCAAATAAGATACAAGCAACACAAAAGGATGATGAAGAATGTATTAGAATAATCAAGCAGATTGACCAGGGGTTGGAGACTCCATTCCAATTGGTTGACGAGTTGTTGATGTTAGGCACTAGAGTATGTGTACATGAGATTGAGGGTATCAAACAGGAGATACTGGATGAAGCACACAGTGCACCTTATGCTATGCATCCAGGTATGAAAAACATGTACAATACCCTGAAACAACATTATTGGTGGCCTAACATGAAGAAAGATGTGGCAAATTTCGTATCTAAGTGTCTGATATGTTAGCAAGTGAAAGCTGAACACCAAGCACCAGTAGGAAAACTTCAGCCTTTATCTATACCAGTCTAGACGTGGGAGAGAATAACCATGGATTTTGTGACATGTTTTCCTCGAATACAAATAGGAAAAGATGCAGCTTGGGTCATTGTTGATAGATTGACTAAGTCTGCATATTTTCTACCTATCAAAGTCAACTTCTCTTTAGAACAGTTAGCTGAACTGTATATGCGAGAGGTAGTTTGACTACACAGTATTCCAGTGTCCATAGTATCGGATAGAGATCTGAGATTTACTTCTAGATTTTGGCAGGCGTTACAGAGTGCATTAGGCACGAGGTTATAGTTTAGTATAGCTTTTAATCCTCAGATTGACAGACAGAGTGAAAGGACAATACAAACTCTTGAGGAAATGTTGAGATCTTGTGTTTTGGAGTTTTAGAGTTCTTGGGATCGGTACATTCCTTTGATGGAGTTTGCATATAATAATCAATATCATAGTAGCATTGGGATGGCACCGTATGAAGCTATATATGGACATAAATGTAGAAGTCCAGCATTCTGGGATAGAGAATGGATGGAAACAATATAGAAAGTAGAGTTGATCAAAAGTAAGCTAAAGGCAACATATGATAGACAAAATAGCTACTACGATCAACATACAAGAGAAATGGAATACAAAATTAGGGATAAAGTGTTTTTGAAAGTTTCACCCTGGAAAGGAATAATGTGATTTGGTAATAAAGGGGAGTTGAGTCCCAGATACATCGGACTATATGAGATTATAGAGCGGATTGGTCCCTTAGCCTATAGACTTGCTTTACTTGCCGACTTAACACAGATTCACGATGCTTTTCATGTAAGTGTGCTACGGAGGTATAGATCAGACCCCACCTATGTTATACCAGAATTGGAAGTACAGATATCAAAAAACTTAACCTATACGGAAGAACCAGTACAGATTGTGGATAATAGAACTAAATAGCTAAAAACCAAACAGATTCCTATGGTTAAAATTCTCTGGAAAGATCATAATCTGGAAGAAGCAACATGAGAAACATAAGAAAGAATGCGAAAAGATTATCCATATCTTTGCACAGGTACATGTTATACTAAAATGTTTATGTATACATATAGATAGAAACCTCCCTATAATAAAGAATAGAAAAAGAAACGAGGACTGAATTTCGAGGACGAAATTCTTTAAGGAGGGGAGATTTGTAACATGCTCGTCTTAAAATTGTAAGATTTAGAAAATAATTAAAATGATTGATAATTTATTAAATTGAAAGAAAGAAATAGTGAATTAAAGGTTGACAAAAAGTTGACCTAAAGTATTTATGAAAGAGAAAAAGAAAAGAATAAAAGAAAATAATTAATTAAAAAAATATTAATAAATTAAAGAAAAAAATGAAATAATAAAATAATAAAAACTTACTTATAAATCCTGGAAAGCTCTAGAAACCTTCAAACTTTAAAGAAAAAGAGAGAAGCATAAGGACGAAAAGAAACAGAGGGAGGAGAGAGAAGCTAGAGAGAGAAGCTAGAGAGAGAAGCTAAAGAGAGAAAGTGAATATTCATACTAGGAAACTAGTTCGAGATATAAAATCCGTCTTAATCTCGAGCCGGGAACTTATTGGTCTAAGCAAAACAGGTAAATTTCGAAATTTACCATAAATTTTTACGAGTTTAAATATTGAAGTTTTCGTATAATCGAGCCTAAATTATAAATTAAGCTAGGAAAATGATTTGAGATATCAAATCATTCGTAGTTTTGAGCCGGAAATTTAGTGAGATTATTCGTTAATATTTTCGAGTTTTATTATAATTATTTTGAATATATTCGTAATAGAATTAATTAATAATTAGAGAATTGAGTTTGAAATTAAGTTAGAAATACATTGTATTGAGTTATTCCTGATTTGAGTAACGATAGGAAAATGGTTAGGGTTCCGGTTAGGGTTTGCGGAATTGAGAAGTAAGGAAATTTATAGGGCATGCATTAAATTGATAGTTATAATGGAAACTACATATATATTGCTGATTAAATGTTATTAAATAAACGATATATATTATATGACGGCAGCATAGCCGAGTCGGACAGGACGCGAGTTCGCACCAGTCCGAGTACTTCAGCTGACAGGTGAGTATATCTCACTATTTGGCTTTATTAAAAATGAATGGTTATATATATATTTATTTATGATCGAATTATGAATGATATTGCAAATATGAGTTGCTTTTATATGTTTGATTACGAACGAGATATGAATATGATTTTTACGTACTTAATCGAATTTGCGAATAATAGAATGAAATGAAAACAAAAAAGGAAATGAAATGATTAT
Source organism: Breynia disticha f. nivosa (assembly GCA_948193385.1). Classification (NCBI taxonomy): domain Eukaryota; kingdom Viridiplantae; phylum Streptophyta; class Magnoliopsida; order Malpighiales; family Phyllanthaceae; genus Breynia; species Breynia disticha. Next base: position 10,494 of record CANYCX010138625.1, read on the forward strand.
ACGTGTGTACTAATATGAATTTTGATATCAGTTATATGACATGATTTATATGAAATGAAAAAGGAATCGTAGATACGATTCAAATGAAATAGGTACGCAAAACGAAAAGGTATACGAAACAGGTACGTGAACGTGCTTATGTTTTTTATATGATATGTGATATGGAAAGGTGATGGAAAGGTGATAAATGATCAATCATTCGGAGACGGGAGTAGAGAGACGGAAGTTAGGTTCACATGAAAAGGAGGTGAAAAACAATATTTTCAAAACTAATAGGGAGACGAAAGTTAGGATTTATTATGAATGAGAACGTTCAATTCTAAACATATACGAATTGAAATCAATACGAGTTAAAAGAACTATTTAAAGAAAAGATGATATAAATGAAAAAGGAAATGAAAAAGAAGATGAAAAAGATGGAGAATACGTATTTATGAAATATGATTATTTGATATGCTATATTCGTATTTTTCGAAATGAAATTGATTAGAAAGTTTAGTTCGTATATATGCTTGTTTGCGGGATATTATAAAATTAATTAAAGATTACTCACTGAGGCCGCAACTCACGGAACTGCGATGTTTATTTCACGTACAGATTTTAGCAGAGGTAGACATTTTGATTAGCAGAGTCAGAGTTTACTTTTCTACAGGTTGGACAGCTGCTACCCGATCTACTTCTCTCTCTTCAGCTAATGCCATTAGGATCTATGCATACATGTTTCAGACATTGTGATGTTGATATAATGTTTATGGTTTATTTAGTGTGTGCTCAGATTTACAGAGGATAACTATGATGTTATCAACAGTGTGATGTTACAGTATGTTTTTTATAGTGTTATATGTATCTGAGATTACTTTACTGATAGAGATCTTTTGAAAGATCTAAAGATTGAGTTACATGTTGAAAGATATGAAGACTTGCATGCGAGTTATATATGTGTGAAATTGATTTGCAGGTGGATTACAATAGGTTATGGGATATCCATATTATAGCCGTTATATAGCAGTTCTACGTAAAGTATGGATTAGCTGATTAAAGAATAAATGACGTATTAGCGTAATACAAAACTTAATCCATTGATGTGTTAACTAATACGATCGGTATTCTGAAAATATAACGGAACAATAGGAATTGGAATATCCAACCTATTGGTATGAAGTTACTTTACGTAAATAAAGGTTAAATGAGAAGCGACGTAAATGATATATATGTAAATGATAAGAAAAATTTTTAAAATATACGTAACTAACATGGTAATTAGAATATGATGTTTTAACAAGAATAGATCTTATTTCTTATTTTCGAGGGGTAATGTGGGGTAGGGCAGAGGGGACACCATAACCCGCCCCAACACGCCCTATTGTTATTCCTATCTATTTATATATCTATTCATTTATGTTAATCAATATCTATCTATTTATATCTACTGAAAAAATATTAAATTGAATTACCACAACTCGCCCTCCATATGAACGTCATAAAGAAAATGTACAATATCCTAAGGCTTCCCATACTCAGTCAAGTAAACGTTGTAAATGTAGGTACCATGTTGATGTTTCAATACCAACCCAGTCGCAGTGTGATCTAGTGTCGCCTCCTCTCTCTCTTCATCAATTTAGAGTATCACTTACTATTGATGATGCAGACCAATCTTAATGTACATCATCCTTCTATCAGTATTCTACTCCAAATTTTTGATAGGCACAAGTCCCTACCAAAATGTCACACATCAACAATATTAATCTTTTCATCCGACATTTGGTAGAGTTCTTCAACATCACACCCCTTCACAACATAGGTATCAATAATGTGTACTCAATTTCCAAGTTATATGAGACCACCACATCACTTCCAACAGACAAGTTCTTTCTCTCATTGACAATCTTTTAACTCTTTTTCTTACGGCTATGCACACACCTCTTTCATCTGCTGGCTATCATTATCATATTGTCACTTGAGACCTCGAACAAGATTTATACCAGTCTCTTCATCAAACAAGACCAGAACATATTGAAATGGACATTGCTTGTCATCAACATCATAATATTGGTCTTAAAACAGTAGTTCATTAGTTTCAACGCCATGACATGTAACATAACAATTAATAAAGCATTAATTTTACATAACAATTAATATTTTTTATACCATTTATTATATTATCAATATTTATTTATTTTAATTTATTAATAATTTACTAAAATTACATATAAAAACTAAATTTTAATTATAAAATATTATTAATTATTTATATATTAATTTTAAATTTTTAAATATTTCTTATTATTTATAAAATTTATCCATATAATTACTAATAATACATTATTTCATCATTTTATTATCATTCAATCATTGGTCTAAATTATCAAATTATTTTTTAATCATTACAATCATTAGCATTATCATATTTTTAATCATTAATTTATATTAAATTATTTTTTAATAATAAGAAGTGACATTTCACGTCATCCACCTTTGAAATGTGACTTCTCATAACCAAAAGTATCATAAATTGATTTTTTTTAAATCACCATATTTCCAAAATTTCATCTAAAATCACTATTATTTGATATTGTTTTTTTTTCTCTCTACTAATGTAGTAAAATGCCCTGTCATAATTAACGTTATTCAATTTTTCTATTGAGTTCAACATGGCACATGCAGCACATGGATTTGCCACTTGATGCAAGTTTTAAACGAGCTGATCGAACCAACCTGTTGATTCTGTTCGGGTTATCTGTAGGATTCTGTTTTTGTCCATAAAATCTTACCTTCCCATATATTAGAAGATCGAGGTTGGCCATGCAAAACATTTTACTGCTTTATTATGTATTTTCAATTTCTGTGCAAAGCAGTGACTACAAATGAAGAAAATATTTTCAATTTAAATAATTTCAGCCTAAGTTGAAGTGATTGTAATATTGCTTCATATGATTATTACCGTCTCATATTTCCAATCCGAAATCTTACGAGTGTTATCTGGGATTGAGAAATGCTGAAGTAATCGAGAAGAAAAATTAAAGAAATCACTGCTGCATCTATATCATTTCATTAAACTTAACATAACAAACCAAAGAAAAGCAGGATTCATTTATTCCATTAACACAGATTATTAGTTGATCTTCTACTTCTTGTGCAGGTTCTGGAAGTAGCCTGCGGGGTTCTTCTCAAACTCAGATCTCTGAATGGAGTGGTCTTGCCCTGGTGCCTTCATTGTCTTGCCATCATTAGCAGTTCCAGAACCACAGCCACTTTTCCCCGGAGCTTTTCCTGAATCCTTAGGAGGTCCACTTCCTTTGTTGCCACTGGACATTGTTTCTGCAGTTTAAAACACGAATTATTGAAAATACTTGGCTTTGTTTGTGGAGATCTGAGATGGGGAAATGTTGCTACTTAAATAGTGCAAAGTGGGAAGTTGAGAGTCGCTTGTTGAGTTAATTTTCTCTCGAGGAGAGCGATGGTCAACTTTATCTGTTAAAATATTTGGAAAGGCAAATGTATTTGATATTTCACTAAAAATTAAGCAGAATTTATGGAGTGTGTTTACTGAGAGTTCCTAATTGCATGCATGCATGTATGTCCTTAATTACCTCTAATCCATCTCTAAACACAAGATTGACTCAACATATCGATCCTTGGCTCGTGCATTTATAACTCGATAACAAATTATTTTCACACGCACGAGGTGTTGGTTGGACTGACAATCTAACCCTCCCATGAAAGCTTGAACCCAGGTTCGAGTCCGAGGAGAGTCACCCTGTGAAGGAGGAGCCGTACCTCTCGCTCCGAACCCGGATTAGTCTCGGCTAATGTGTTAGGGGATACCACTTAGTTTGTTTAAAAGTGTTGTTAATCTTATCATAATCGAGTTACGTATTTTTTATCAAATATTATTATTTGTGATAAATATTGTAAAATTGAATTTATATTATTTGTGTTGTGTCATGAAAAAATCGCGTTATCATGTCTATAGTAAAAAATGAAGACCCTTTCTTCCGCTTTGACGGGAGGTCATTGGTGGCGATTGTTGGTTTAGCGATTAGAGAGGATTAATCAGCACATATACAGGTTTTAACTTGTTGGTTCGCTAAATTTTTTTGAAATTTTTGTCCTTAATTTATAGGCAAGGCTAGTCAGACTTTTTTCTCAAATTTTGTAAGTAAATGAAGACAAGAAAATCAACCTTATTTGCGGAAATATTACTTAAAATAATGCTAAATCGTGCTCATTAATCGAAGCAGAATTATTTCATTACCAATTGAAAACGCACTTGAACAATTGAGAAAAATACAAAATTTTTATTCAATCTCTAAGTTTATTTTTTTGACAGTGACCGCATTAATTTTTTTAAGTTTAATATTCAAATTTGAAGCACAAACCTTAAGTTTAAAGTTTAAAGTATGAACATTGTGACAAATTAATTTTTAGATTTTTGTACAACTACAAGATTCAATAGACGATATTCAATTATAAATAAGTGAAAATTGGAATACTTAAGGGTATTAGATTAGTGGTGATTGTTTTTAATAAAATATGGAAGTTTTATTGAAAACTAAGGTTGTAAAATGAGCCGACTCGAGCCAAATTTTATATTTTTGAGTTTAAATCGTTTAAAATTTTACGAGTTTGAGCTCGAGCTGAGTTTTGTATCGAATTTAAAATTTTATTAACAAACAATTGTTTAAAGTTCGCGAGTTGACAAATTTTTTGAACTTTGTTAACAAAAATTAAAATATAATTTTTATTTGATGTAAAATTAAAAATTAACATGTCTATTGAATATTATTAGTATTTTATTTTTTTATATAATAAAATTATTGTTTTTAATTAATATAGTATGATTTAATTATAACATATTATGTACTTTTTAAAATATAATGTTATTCTGATAATGATTTATTTTTAAATAAATTATATGCATATTTAAAATACAAAGAAAATATAAAAGCTACATATTAATATAAAAATTAAATATATAATCGAGTTTATTCACGAACGTGAAACAAACATTCTCGCGAGCTTTCGAGCCGAGTACCATCTCGTCCAGTCTCGGTTCCTTTAACCATTCGAGCCTAATATTTTGTTTATGAACAAATACGATTGTAAACGAGCCAAGCTCGAATAAATTTTTATCGAATTTAAGCTCAAGTAGCTCGCGAATAACTCAGTTTATTTACAACTCTACTGAAACATGTTGTGTTAAAAAATGAAATTTTAAATTTGCTAACTCTGCTGTACACGAGCTTACTCGTAGAGTGGGTTCTAAAGCAGGTTGGCATGTAGAAAATCTATAGAAGTGCAAGAGTATAGATGGAAGTGGGAGATGAGATTAGGTTTGGGTGGGAGGGGTTGGTGGTGTGGATCCTTCAGTTAGGCTTTCCCAAGACGGAGGAAACACAAATCGCATTTGTTGGATTCCATCATGCAATCTCGTCAATGCATATTGCATGAATACAGCCTTTCCAAATTGATGATGCCATCCTCTTTACCTACTCCAACTACTTGTAAACAACCGTATACATCAAACTCACGTTATACGCATTTTGCGGGAAGGATGCGCTGCCTCATCCAAGTACTTGTTATCTCCGATTAGAGCGTAAATAACACGACTCGTAAGCTCATTCCGCAATGACGCAGCTTGCGGAATGCGTTGAGGTGGTTTGTAAATATTGGGACTGATCTGGACTGTTTCAGGCCAGTTTCATCTCTTTTTCAAAAAAATCTTTACCATCAATGAAAAAATCGATTGTCAAAAAAATCAATCTTTCATGAAAGAGAAAAAAAATCGGTGAAGAAAACTGACATGAAGTATTATCCAAACGCGAAAAGTGTGCTGTGTGTTGCAGATGCTCTTAAGAAATTTCCGATTAACTAACACGGTTATTGAACAATGAACAGTTTGAATGTGAACAATCTGGTTTGGAATAAAGCAATAGCATGGGTAGAAAATGGCATTGAATTCCCATGTACTTTTTACTTAGTTAGGAATTGAGGGTAAGCATATAACTGAATGCCATCTCCGGACTTTCCTTTATTTGTAAATATTAAACTGTTAAAATGTTCCTTCGAGCTGCCCTTTCCATGCCTTTGGATTTCCTGCACATGAATGCCGGCATAGGGCAGCTTAACTCAACTGGCTTGACTTCTCATCGAAACCCCAAAACTTGGCTGTTTTTATATCATCCTCAACCATCATCCGCGAAAACTCCTCGTGATCATACTTCATTGAGGATTTTCCTCCAAATTCTGCAGGAAGATTGTCGATTTCAAAGTAGGACTTCATCAGCTCTACGCTTTCTTTGTTTTTAGGATAAACAAACTTCACCTTCTCGAAAGTTATTGGATCCAGAAAGTATTTGACCATCTACACAAACAAACAACAAACATATATTCATTCTGACAGCTAGTAAAATACTTCACTGAGAAATAAGGACTGTACCATCCAGAATGCCTCGAAAATTCTTGGTGGATTATAAAGAAAGGAAACAGCAAGCCTTTCTGGGTAGTGATTCTGCAAAACATTGATGCATTCCCGAGATGTTTTAATCGAGATTTTGGTGCTTAAGGACCAGTTGCTGAAGTCTATCAACCAAGACATTTGTTCTTGACCCTCAGCAAGATTAATGAAACCACTTTCGATCTGATAAACTAAAAGGTGGATATCGTCGTTAGCTGTATTATTTGAGATCTGCCAAAGTATAAGAACAAAAATACTCAATGTGAGGAGTCAGCAGAAGGATTTCAGTACAATGAAACTAGGATTCAGTACCTACCTGCACACCAGGCCTCATTATAAGCACTGTTCTTCCTTGTAGATCATGAAAATTTGCTCTAAAAACTCTCCCACTCTCAGCTTCGTGAGCTATTTCAGGCTGGACAACAGCACAATGAACACAAATAAATAATTAAATTGACTTAAATTTTTAGTCTCATCATGTTGTTGCATACCCAGCGAGTTTCTTCAGGCTTATAAGTTGATCTCCACTTGAGAGTCTCCTCCAACATTTTTTTTGCTTTGTCAACGTTCCAATTTCGAGCTTTCAAGTATCTTCTCAGGCATGCATCAGTGCAATACTTCAGAGAACGTCCAGATAAAGACCCAAGAGCATTTTTGAGTTCACCGACCTGGTTTTTAAACCAAAAAAAAAACTAAAGTAAAACATCATGGATTCTGATTTCTCTTCGTTCAATATAAACTGAAATGTTCTTATTACATTAGATTAATTATTAAAATGAATAAATTTACAAGCAAATCATCTCAAAACCTTCCTTTCTATATTCACATTCTCAAGTCCCGTTATCATAAACAAGAAATTGTTAATCACCTTAGCATCATGACCTTCGCATTCATTCTGTTGATGCTGATGGGAAAGCTTTCTTCTGAGAAACATGTTGATCGGCAATGTCGTCAACCTAGAAGCTACATAAACATTTAGTGAAAGGCATTAATTAGAAGCCAATATACGAACAAACACAGCAAATTTTTTTCTCAAGGATTACCAACAAGAAACGGTAAACCATTTGGCCAAGACTTAGCCAAATAACTTGACTCCAGTTTCCACCATCAAATTCAACTTTCTGTTAAAATTTTTAAGAAACGTAAAACACCAAGGCATGTTCTTGTTCTAGGAGTTACTCATCACACGGTGCAGTGACCAAAAAAGGTCCATTTGAACATCACATTTACCCAGATTAATAATAAAGAAACTTTCAACAAATCAGGTCGTTTTAACTGCTCTATTGATTTTTTTTGGGTTTATGAAAGAGGTCGAACTAGTCCAAACACAAAGGACAGAGAGTCAAAGAGACTTAGCGAACCAGTAGGTCAGAGTCTATATACCTCCCCTAACGCATTAAGAATCAAGCCCCGCACAGTGGCAATTGGCTTCTTTACCGCTGAGCCACGGACCGAAGGGTAACTACTTTATTGATCTAATGCAAGAATAAAAGTCAAAAAAAGACCAAAACAAGAAAACTTGAGTCCAAGATGCACTCTACCTCGTTTGTTTGTTTTGAAATAAGTGGATAAAGATGAGAAGAAGAATCTTGGGAATGGAAAAAGTAAACCAAGAAACCTGGAGGTGTGAGCTGAAGGAGAGAAGTCTATTTATTTGTGGAGTATTCTATGAAGTCAGTTTGAAATGGGGGGGGGGGGGGGGGGGGGGGGGGGGTTTAAAAAATATAAAAATATAAAGTATTTGTTAGTGTTAAAAATATAAAAAAACAAAAAGCAGGGGGGGGTTTTTGTGTGTCAAAA
>CANYCX010138653.1:0-13821 GCA_948193385.1 Breynia disticha f. nivosa
GGTGGACGGTGTATCGAGATTTCTCTCCCTCCTTATTTTTATGTGTATTTGGGAAATGTATTAAATTTTCTAAATGTGTGATTTATTTGTGAAGGATGATTGTATTTAAATTTTATATTTGTGTGGAGGTATATTATATTTTTCGAAAAACTATTTTATTAAAACTTTGATGTTCAAGATTTAATTATTATTTTGAAGTAAAATAAAAATAATTTATAAAGTAACAATTAAATTTTGGGCGTCACATTCTCATTTGGAGCACAACAGGTGAAGGCAGGTAGCTGAGATAATACAACCATGTTTGGCGCAATTAATAGATGGAATTATTGAAAGGAGAGAAGAGAAGGGAAGTAAACAGAGGGGGACTCGCTGGTATTTTTTGCACTGTTTGTATTTTAGTCATTCCAACTTTTACAATTTTATGTTGTAGTCCTTGAACTTTATTTTGTTTTAAAAACTGTGAAATGATGCTCTACAAATTGTGTCAAATACACCAATAAGTTTTATTATGTATTAGGGTTTGTTGGAGCTCAAGATGTCAAAAATTTTAGTGAGTGCACTACGTTCAATTGATTGATTTATAATAGTTACGAATTGTTAGTTTTATTATCTTTTACGAGTTAAAAGTAAAGCAGACAAAAAATTTGTGCGTCACTTGGACAATTTATTTTATTTTTCCTTTTTAATGATTTCGAATGGAGCTGAAATAGTTCAATTTGAGGTATTATTACTTCTAAAAGACGGATGGAGAGATCATAATATGATTCGACCCGTCGTATTATCATTTTTATTTAAAACTAAAAATTTTGGTAAAAAAATGCGATATGTGGAATCAAAACTCCATTGAAAGTTGAAACCTTAAAGTGATCATAGTATTAATTATTTAATTGCAACATAAAAGTCATGTGATGTAATTAGTGAGGCATCACTTGTTTAAATTAAAAGAATTAAAAACCAAAAACGAAATTTCATTTATTTATAAATAGAATAAGGTAAAAATATTGTCGAATTGAAATCTGACATAAAACCTAAAGCATTGCAATGCAAGCCCATGCATTGCAATGACTTTTAGTTTTTAATATGACCAGTTTTAACACTGACGATATTATGTGATTGTTTTGATTTTTTTTTTCTTTTAATAAAATAGTATAAAATTAAAATATTATAAATAATGAAAATAATAATGTTAAAATATAAGGTATTATTTAAAAGATATATTAAACTATAATTAATTTATATATTACTTAGTATTAAAATATTATATTAATTGAAATCAATAAATTTAATTATAGACTATTTAATTATATTTTAAATTTGTAAAAAATATAATTTAAAGAATAAATTTTTTATGATAATTAAATTAAATGATAAATATTTTTTAATTATTTTACCTTAAGTTGTTTAATTAGATCACCTAATTATAAAATTAAAATTACCATAAGATTGCTAACAACACTAAAATTAACATAATAAAAAAATCAATCCAATTCTCATCATCAAGTAAGAATTAACTAAAAATTTTATATTTGGTTCAAATGGTAATATGAAAAAATATGAACTATTTGTGAAACTCATGAAATACTAAAAAATTACATTTATATAATATACATATATTACGTACGTCCTTGAATAATAATTAATTTTATTATTTTAATGCTATTTAAAATAATAATTAGAATATAAATAAATTTATTTAAATATAATTTTTTATATTATTATTTCATTAAAAATTTAGAATTATTTTTTATCAGAGTATATTATTTGAGGAATTATTTTATATTATTCTCCGATTAAAAATGGGATATTTAACATAATTGGAGATAATTAATTAGGCAGTGATACGATCCATTTTTTCTATGAAAATCATAGCAACAGAATCAAGAATTTATTTCATCATATATGGGAAATGCTTAGCTATATTTCCATATATAATCCATAAATTATAACCTTAATAATATTATTTAAATATTTTTAATATTTCTCTGATGAAAATATGAGATTAATACACCAATAAGGAATCTTGTATATGATATTTTTATTATAGGAAAAATATTATTTTCAAATATTCTACAAAATATGGGATTAATACACCAATATTAACTGTATTTTTCCTGTATAATTAAGATTAAGTTTCTTAATCCTCCTATAAATAGGGTCCAAAAATTCTGTAATTTTATATCGATTAGAAAAATACATTCTTATAAAAAATAATTTCTCTAAATTAAGATATGGCTGCTTCAAACAAATTTTTTGTTCTTAGCATTTTGCTTTTGCTTATTGCAAGTAAGTCTTTTTCACATTTTTCTTAATTTTGTATGGCACGGTTTAGTATCGTTGAAAGAAAATCATGTTTGTTTTGTTTAATTTACGTTATTTGTCGTTTTGGTTTTTTTATGGTTTTAAAATCTTTATAAAATCATGAATTATGATTCATTAAATTCGTGAGATCGTAGTGTTTATTTAAACATTACAATTCAATGCTATACTGTCGTACTCATACTTTAGTGAAGGATGCTAACTCACAAAACAAGCCGGGGTAGAATAAGAGGAGAAGAGGAGATCCGTCGCACAAATTATCGTTTCTTGTCATTTATTTATTTTGCGTTTTTCGTGTTTTTCAATAGTTTTGCCATCTTTTGCCGTATTTTTAAAATTTTGTCCCTTCATATAGTTTTATATACTACTTTTAACTTTTATTTTTGTCTTCTCTAAAAATATTTCTAATTCCGTCACTTATAAGAAAATGAATTATTTGGCTATGTTTTGTCAGGTGGAAATGTGATCAAGTCGAACGTGCCAGGAGTATCAGCACAAAAGCCGATTACTTGCAACAATAACAACGACTGCAAGAAATATGGTCTGCCAAATTGCTCTATTTGTGATACAACGCTTCATATTTGCATATGCTCAAAGCCACAGGCAGCACATGGAGAACACATCTTGAATAGAAAATTGCTTTGAGATCAGATTTAGAATCCAAATTCCAATGTCATTTCTACGTTAAGTTTGCTGCTCCTTTCTGCTACAAGTATTCTTGTGGTTGTGCTGATTGATAGGAATTATTTCATGGTAATAAAATGAGGAATGACAATGTTTAATGATCTTTAGTTTAATAAAATCAGACTTTTTAGTTCTGAATCATTTATGAATGATCAAATGTTTTCTGGATTTAGAGTGATCTGATGAAATTTTGCAGGAACAGCAGGAACGCTACTGCAGAGTGAGATTTTTGATTGATCATGTTATATCCCTTCCTTTCTAAAGATCACTCTTTAATGCAGTAAAGTTCGACACGATTATGAGCTAGCAACCCGAATTTTCACGCTTTATTATCCCTCCTTCACTCCTCATTTATAACTAAAAAGACTTGAGACACTGCAGAAATTTCGTAAATCTTCAATGAACAACTGATTTTACCACAACCTAACAAGCTCAAATTCCTAAATCTACTGATACGATTACATGCCTCCGACCAATATTTATAATCTAACAAAACAAAGCAAAGGAACATGAAATTCAACTGGAGATAACACACATTGCGCATAGAGAAACAGTGTAGTAGTTACGTATATGTTGTACAGATTATACATAGATGAAAATATGGAGGCAGTCCAATGCAGACTGCCTCAGTTTTTCTTTTCCAATTTCTATTTTCATTTTTTCCCTACCCTTTTTTCAAGTGATTCCCCGCTACAGGTGGGGAACTATGCAGGATTGATAATGTTACAAGAGATTATACATAAGAACTACTATTCTGAAGAATCAGATCATGCACAAATGACTGTACAGTTCAGGGTAGCTACCAGAATATGTCATCAACTCCTACCGAAGATGATGGTAATTCTTCCTCCTCCTCCAGCTCCATTTCTGGTTCAAAAGACCCAAATTCTGGTGATTCGAAATCTGCAAGGTTTTTCAGATCAACAATTGAAAGCTCGTCCAGGCGCCTAACGACCAAATCTGCAGCACCGAGCTCATACACAGGATGCTTGCTGGCGACAGCCACACACTTCATCCATGCATCATGTGCTGCCTCCACGGTCTGATTGGAGTTCCCAAAGACAATACATCTCTCGAGTATGACCTTTAGAAGCTGAGCCGCATACACAAACATTTCAGGATCAGGCTTTCCCCTATGAACATCTTCTGCTGCTACAATAGCGGTGAAACAGCTTTCGATCCCAATGGTTGCGATTGCAGTCTCGACAGTTTTTCTTGGACGAGTGGACACCAATGCCATTGGTATCTTATACTGCATTAAGACATTTACGAACTCTTCAGACCCACTCCGTAATCTATATACACCACCATGTAAAGCTTGGTAAATGTCTTCCTTCCTAGCAGCCATTCTTTTCACTTCCGCTGGGTCTCTTGACCAACACAGAACTTCAGAAATTGCTTGCTCATTCTTCATTCCTTCTATCCTCTTCAAAATGAAAGCTGGAGGAGGGGATTTTCCTTCTTCAAGGGAAAGGCTAAGCCATGCTTGTTCCTCAAGATCAGGATTATCCTCGACAAGGACACCATCCCACTCAAAAATAGCACCTAACCAACCACATCCCATCCTTTCTTGCCGAAGCAGAGGATTATGCAATGAAGGATTATCAGCTTTATTTTCCGGTGGCCACAAACCAGGTTTCCGATCAACATCAGTATCAACCTGATAATTCCAAGCACGCGGAACCCTGTCTTTCTCTCTGTATGAATATACCTCTTTCGTTAGCTCCATTGCCTGAGCCTTAATTCCTAAACTAACTAATCTATCGATTTTCAATCGTGGCAATGGCGGAGAAAAATAAACCAGCTTTCTTCCCATAAAGTCCGTTGACAGAAACCGACATTTTTTTGCAACTTTCCTTCTAGAGGATGCTTCCTCGACTCTAAACCCCCCACAAAGAGGTCCACATCCAATAACAGAAATCGCAGCAACTGATTCCGCCATGTTTACCAACGAAAACTAACTCAAATCAACCCAATTAACCTTCAAACCCGATAAAAACCCTGTATTCAAAAACCCTTTTCGCAACTCGAAACTAAACACAATTCTACCCGAAATTCTACCTCAGTTTAATCACTGAACAACATAAAAAATTCCCATCTTTTTATACCAATAAAACAAAAAAAATCTACAACACAACAATTCTATAATTCTCAGGAATCACAAACACAAACTCGCTATTCAGAAAATAAAACTAAAATCAACCTACGATAGAAAAATCCACCACAAACAGCTAAAATCTCAAAAGACTAAAAACCCAAATATAAAAATCAATAACTGAACAACTATCCACAAATTATAGCTCTAATGAAAAGGGTTTTTGCATACAAATAGAAAGATTCTACCTTTATAGTTTTTTTTTTTGGTTAAGGGAAGAAGGTAGATTCTTCAGACAGGATTATATGAATCTGTCGTGTGGAGTTTGTTCGTTGAAGAAGGAAAGTTCGTTTTTTTTTGTGGCTTATAACTTGTGCCGGTGAATGGGACCGCTAAATTTACACCTGTCGGTCACTCATTCGCTGTTAATTGTAACTGCATGTTTTTTTCGTTTATTCTGTTTTTGTTTTTTTTTCTTTCTTCTTAAACTTTTAATGCAATTTCGTCCGTTGACGGTTGATGTTTGGAATTTAATAAGTTTTTTAATTTGCGAAAAGTAAAAAAAATTTAAATAATAAATAATATATATATAAATAAAAAATATTTAAATATTAAAAAAATTAAGTAACTAACAGAATAAACGAAAAAAACATGCAGTTACAATTAGAATTATAACTATAAATTTTGAGGTGTATTTTTATGTAATATATCAAAAATTACGTAATTTTATAAAATTATATTTTCACTATGTAACATAAAAATAAAAAATTATATAATTTTTGGACTACGTTTGTTTGGAGGAATTCATTTTCTGAGAAAATATTTTCCTGATTTTCCAACGTTTGTTAACGACGAAAAATAAGTCAACAAAATTATAACTTAAAAATCAATAGAAAATAATTATTATTTTTAACAATTTTTTTAAAAAAACATAAGTCATTGTTTAATTGTTGAAGAAGAAGGAAACATCTTCTTTCTTCTTCTAGATTTTGGCCTTTTTGAAACAAAAAAACATAAAAGTGTCATTCAATTGAAAGCAACATTCCATCTATTTTCTCTATTATACAATGCAATTGCGTACAAGTTTTGTGTCCTAAATTACGTACTCCTTCCGTCCCAATTTATATGACGAAAAATCGTACAAATTATATTTTATATTCCATTATTTTTGTTAAATTAAATTTTGTTTATTTGAGTAGTTATTAATATATTTCATAATTTTTTGTTTAAGAAAAAATCAATGAATTTCTTTTTAATTCCTAAGCCAGTCAATTATATTTTAGTTAGAAAGAGTGTTCGTATTCCCCAATTTTATTTCATTTTTTCCAATCAAAACAAAGAACTTGGATTGAGTTCAAAAAAAAAAAAGAACTTGGAGGCATAACCAAAATCGTCGGTTTCAAACAATAGGTTTTGGGACTGGAATCGAACACGGACCAGAATCGTCGAAATTAGCAATGTTCAGTTTCGATTCTATAATTTTGATTCCATGAATTATGAAACCGTGAACTGGCAGTTCCGAACTAATGACTCTGTTAATTTTTAAAGAAAAAGCGAGTTCGAACTATCGAACCGAAACCGCCAGAACAAGAACTGGAACTGAGCCGGCCCAAAACTGCTAGATCCGGTTCTAGTTTCATGGTTTACAAAATCTTGAACTGTCAGTTCTAGTTCCATGGTTCATGAAACTGTAAACTACTGGTTCGACGTTCGGATCCGGTTTACTCCTCTAGAAGAACCAATAAGAGGTAGAAGAATGTAAAACCATATCTAATCATAACATATAAAACCTATAAACCGAACAAAGCACTACTTGTAGATGCATTTGAAAAATTTGTCTGAATATTTAATTGACATGAAAACGAGATTAACAAAATTACATAAATAGATTATAAATAAATTCACAAAGTTAATTTATTCAAGTTGAAATATCTAATTTTTATTCACTTAATTTAATTTTAATACAATTTATTTTTATAGTTAATTTCGAGATATAATTGGGCGTGGCAACCAACAGTGCCATATCGGTAATTAAATCCAACTCGAAGGCTTATTCATAGGACTATCTACCCCGATAAAACCACCGCTTGTAAGTGAATTTCCAGCGGAGCAAAATGGGAAAGCGGCGATTCGCGATGGTAGCGACAAGCGAGGATGAGGAGGAGGCGGAGGAGATTGGAATATCAAAAAGCGAAGAAAGAAGAAAGAAAAAGAAGGTTGTTGAAGAAGAGAGAGCGAAAAGGCGAGGGAGGGAGCCCCCCAAATACGTGGAGGAGGAGGAGGAGGAAGAAGAAGAGGAAGAGGAAGAAGAAGCGCCACAAGAAGACGCCAAGCCGTTGGGAGAAGCCGTTAGGTTTTCAGGGAAAGGGAGAGGAAGAAGGAGTCATTTTGATGCCTTTGAGTTTGATGGGAATCAGTACCACCTTGTACGTATTTCCACCATCACTTCAATTTCTCAGTTTTAATTGCAATTCTTCATAGTTATTGGAAGTGTACTTGTTGTTAGTGGTTCTGGAATTGTGTTTTTCTTAGCCTTATGATTGGTTTGTTGATGGATGATAAAACAAGGGATTTGTGGGTGACTTGTAGAATGAATTTAATGGAGGTTTAGAGGAGAGCTAATGGTGTTTCTTTTTGTTTATCAAGCCCATTCTTTATAGTGTATGTATCTGTTCATCTTGTTCCTGATTAGAATTAGCTGTTACATAGTTATCTTGCTCTTTGTTAAGCAATGGTGTCTAGCTCTTTATCTGCCTCAATTTGGTGGTCTCCTGGCTTCACTCAATATGTCTTGCTTCAAATTTTATAGATAAACGAAGTATAATATTTTGTTATAAAGCCAGCTTGACATATCAATCGCATTTTAGCGATAGAGTTGAAGGAGAATTTATAGGAAAGATGTTTCTAGGAACTCAACTTTTGAGTGCCGGAGTGTGCACAAGTAGTGTAGGAACTGCAGCAGTTAGTTGAGAATCAACAAAGTGAAGTGAGGCGGCGATGCATGCATCAATAACTTTTTTCTGCAATTTACATTTTCTTTAGCAACTTGGATTGGCATTTTATGAATTGTTTTCGATTAGTGGCATAAAAACTGAAAACTGAAGACAAAATATATACTTTTGTGTGCTTGCTTTGAGCACAAATGTATTTGATTGTAGCAGATACTTTCTTGTAATTGTTGTTCACAGTAGTAGTTAATTTGAAATTAGATAGCGATGATTAAATTGTATTTAAATTTTGTATTGTTTGTTAGGGTTTATGATCGATCATTGATAAGATCTTGAATTTTTTTTGTTTTAATTAATTGATGTAGGAGGATCCTGTGCTTTTAGTACCAGAAGATGAGAAGCAAAAACCATATGTGGCCATTATTAAGGTAGGAAAGTTGTTTAAATTGGATTTTTATTTGTGCAGATGTCAGAATCTTTATATATTTTGTCTTTCCTTGTTTCAATGATGCTTAAATTGGAAATTTATTGCATTTTTCTTATACTCTTTATGTTATTTGATTGTAATTTTTTTAACATTTGTCTTTGTGGATGCCAATGCTTGTTTCCCAATCACTTCCAGAAAATTTTTTCCTCAGCTTCAGCCATCGCATGAATTTTTTTTTTCCTGTTGTTCATAATCAGTCTTAGCTAGCAATGTCTAATTGCTTTTTTTTTTTAGATAGAAGCTGAATATATCGGTTTCTTCTGTGACTTTGTAAAGTTGATTTGCTAAATAAATAACCTTTCAATAATGAAAATTTAGTATTTCAAACTAATTGTGTGAGTTGTTTATTTCATTTTTCACTAATTTTATTGGAATGGAATTGGTGTTTATTGGTAGGATATTACTCAGATGAGAGATGGTAGCATGATGGTGACCGGACAGTGGTTTTATCGGCCGGAAGAAGCAGAAAGAAAAGGCGGTGGGAGTTGGCAATCGCGTGATACACGAGAGTTGTTTTATAGTTTCCACCGTGATGAGGTTCCAGCTGAATCTGTTATGCACAAATGCGTGGTGCATTTTGTGCCAGCGCACAAGCAGCTTCCAAATCGCAAGCAGTATCCTGGTTTTATCGTCCAGAAAGTTTATGATACAGTAGAGCGAAAGCTTTGGAGGCTAACTGACAAGGACTATGAAGATAGCAAGCAACATGAAATTGACCTACTTGTTCAAAAAACCTTGGCACGTATGCCTGACCTCCCTGACATTGATCCTGAGGATGCAATTACCCTTGCAAATGCACTTGCTGATCAGGAAGAACTAGCTAAAGCAAAAAGAACACTTAGAAGGAAAAATATATCACCTCTTGATGTTACGAGAGAGGAAGAAGCAACTACCAAGAATGATAATTTAAAAGCTGAAACACCAGGGAGTTGTACTGGCAATACCTCTGAGTACCATGCCATCTTAGTGAAGTTTAATGCGCTAACAGGAGATAACCATCGTGATAAATGTTTGGAGAAGCTTCTTCAATGTGTTCAGTATATATGCATATCGCCTGATGTCAAGCAGGAAGATGATAAATCAAAAGTTCTTTCCGACACTACTGATGTTGAGAAAGATCACAAGTCTCTTGGAACTATAAACGGTTCACAAGAAAAGGGTTTGAAGGTATTCTGCGGATTGCTGTCTACGATAGCCATATTAATAAGTTCTATAAATTTCTTGTTATATCAATTACATTTGTAGAAATTATAAACTAAATGTTCTTCGTGGATTCTAATATAATTTTCTTTGTAGAATGTGAAGTCCTTTACTTGGCCAGATGCTGCTGTTCCGGCGATACAATCCCTTGAGCAGGCCTCACATGAAGTTTTTGGCGCTGATTATCAGAAATACAATCAAAAATTGCGTCAACTGATCTTCAATCTCAAGGTTAGTCTGCTTTGTTCTTTCTTGGTGGTTGACCCATAATATTGGAGAGAATCTGTTTCTCTTTGAAGGGAAAAAAAAAAAATACTTCCATCAAACTTTGCCTTATATGTTTTCTCAAAAAAAAGAGAGTTTGAAGATTGAAACACTCTTTCACAGAAAATGAATTTCGTCATGTAGTGATGATTCTTATGATGCATAATTTATTTTTTCATAAGTATGATGCATAATTTATTTTTTCAGAAGTATGAATGTATCTGATTGGGTATTTGATCAAGAGAACCTAAATTGTTGAAGTAATTGGGGTTTCCTAGTTTGAGTTGATCTAGTAAAAAGTTTTTTGAACCTTCTCCTTTAGTTTGCAAAATTATTCTGACATATTCAGTTAGTCCTCCTGTTTCACTTTATGCGATACAAGAATGTTCTTTTAGTGTCTCAAAACAAATGAGATTGTTCATTTTTTACATCATTTTATTTAATGTACCTTTATCTGTTATGTACTAATTAGTCAATAGAATTTAATGAACAGTAAAACAGGGAAAAAAGTTATAATCAATGCAAGTGAAAAAAAATGTTTCAAAAAAAAAAATCTCACATAAAGTTTAGTTTTGTACTTCTGTGCTTTACAGCATGAATATTTCTATTATGCTTTCCAAATTGGTGAAAATTTGAACTTATAAGACGATCTAGCCCTCTCCTGCTGGGGGATTCTGTATACTTTGCTTTTGCTTCTTTACTTGTGTGTGAGTAGAGGTGATTAGTTTAATTTGTTTCTGTTAACTGATGTTTGCAGAATAATCAACTGCTAGCTCAGCGTCTGTTGAATGGTGAATTGGAACCCTCCAAAATTTTAAGTATGTCACCTAATGAGCTAAAGGTACTCACTTGTTCTGTTTATTTCATTGCTTCTGAAATAATGCAAGTTCATAGATACTGAATTCAACATTCACATTACAGGAAGGGTTGACAGCAGAGGAAATAGCCACAAAAAAGCCTGAGGAGTCTGAACACATGGAGGTTGCATTCATTTTATAGGACTTTGGCTTAAACTTTCTAATATCAGATGGACTTTTTTCTGTGTTCAGAGTTATGTTAATCCAAGCCGTTTGGATTGTCATGTTAATCACAGATGACAGATGCCCGTTGCTCAAGATGCAATGAATCTAAAGTAGGCCTAAGGGACATTATTCAAGCAGGACATGGAGCTCGCTATCAGGTATTAGGATTTTTTTCTCTCTCCTTCTCATTCATTTTTAATTTTTTTTTACCAATAGTTTGGCACATTTTTTAATTGTTAGGCATACATATAGGGCATAAATTGGCAGACTAGACATAATAGCAAATATTGTTCTCGTTGAATAATAATTATGTCGGAGACCTAATGAAGATTCCAGAGTTGCAATAAGATTGAATAAACTTCTTTGTGCTTCAGCTGGAGTGCACGGCTTGTGGGAATTCATGGTACGCGTCAAGGGATGAGATATCGATGTTGACAGACGGGCCTTCTTCTAGCCGGAATGTAGGGACAGCTCCTTGGGCGACTGCCAAGTTTGAAGAAGTGGAGAAGAAACTGGTGAGTCCCCGTGAACCCGAGAAGGCAGCAGAAGTTTTAAAGAAGGTGAGCGAACCATTTATGCCAGTCCTGGAGACACAGAGATCCTTTGTTAAGCCGAAGGATGAGGAGGGTTCGGAACCAGCAAAGAACGCCGAGCAGTAGACATTTTGCAGTTACATGTTTTTTTGGCATGTGGTATGTACAGTTAGCTGTAGGAGATTTGGGTATATGATAAGATAAAAAATGAAATAGGAACCTATAATATGTAAAGCTGAAAGAGAAGGATAGAGACCAGAAGTAGGTGTGGGTTTTATTCATAATACTGATAACGATACGATAACAAATACCTTTTTGGCTGCACAACATGGCTTCCTCATTCGATTTTGAGTCAAATCCAAGCCAGCTACTCTTCCGCCTTCTCGTGTCTACTCCTATAGTCTCACTTCCTTTATTGTCTAGTCAATCTGAATTGCAATTCCGTTTCTTTTACCGTATTTTTTCTTGTACTACTTTCAATTCGTCTGTTTTGTCTCTTCTTAAAATCCTCTTCAAAATATTTTTGGATACGTTAGTGACACATCTTTAAGATCTTGTCTTTCATTAAATTACTGACCACAAATGGAGGGTCCCGACTTGTAATGTAGAAAAAGAAAGATAATTTTAGTTTCAGCATACAGAAATATAATTTTATGTGTTCATCTGCAAGCTATTTTCGTGCAAGTAATGATTTTGAGGATAGATATTCTGTATTCATACCAAAGTTTTTCAATAAATATCGGCAAGAAGTTAATAAGGAATGCTTCTAAGTCGATGATGATGGCAGCGTAGCATCTTAGGAACGTGAGTGCTGCCGATTTACGTCGTGAAATCTGTGATATGACAAGAGAGATTAATGCCTTCCGCCGCCACTTTGTCACAGAAAATACTTGTTTTCCTTAAATGGGATTTTTGTTCTCTCACTCAATAGTACATCATAAAATCACAAATACCTTAGTTTATTTCGGACTTCTCGAATGAAAACAAATTTATACGATAACATAAGGCCAAATGTTATAAATTTTTAACTCTATTTTCACCTATTCTCATTAAATTTTATTCTTGTCTGAAGAATTTGACATTGGAGTTTGCATTTGTCGAGTTTTGATTCCAATGGTCATTAACGAATTGGATTAGCATCTCTTAACATTTTCTTAATACTCCAGAACGAATTAGATTTAGTAAATCATATAATAATAAAGCATTTTATGTTTCTTTTTTCATGTTACTAATGTGTGATTAACTTGATCAATGAAGATTCAAAAAAAATTAGATTCCTTCATAAAAGATAGCAGAAGAATTCTTTATGACCGTTGCATATGATGAAACCCAGAGACAAAAAAGATTACACTATTAGGGACCATTCTCTTTGCTCTTTTTATTATTCTCAAGTGTCTCCATACATGTTATGATGTTCATATATGATCCTACAAAACCTGTGCTCCTTGATTATTACTGAAACATGGTAATAATATTGGACATTTTTAAATATTACGAATTCTACACGGTCTAATTGAACCAAATAAGTAGTTTTTTTTTGTCTGAGCTCCGGTATCCCTGACTCACTGGACCGAGACTAATCCGGTTTTGGAGGAGTACTGGATGGTTAGGTTTCATTTCCCTCTCACGCGGCGTTGTGGGGATCGAACTGCTGAACCAAATAAATAGTATTTGTATACTAAAATATTTTAATGAGATAAAATATAGATAAAAAGTTATTCTCAATAGACTATATGTGTGCAGCCACTGCTTATTTATAGGTCTAATTTGCACCCACAAAATATGTTTTTTAAAAAAGTTAATGACCTAATATGCAAAAGAGGGTTTTTCTCCAAAAAAAAACTTAATTTTTATTGTTTATGAATATAACATAAGAAGAGAACAGTTTGTAAGAAATATACATAAAACAAAAGCTTTATTATCTATATTTTTTTTTACAAGTGATAAATTCTTTATAGCATATTGTAATACAATTCTTTTACGATAGTGATATAAATACGCGCTTTGAAGTCACTATTTCTCAATAATAATCATTTGTTTACTATGATTACGAATTATTTATGATATATTAACCAGTTGATTTCTCTCAATGCAGTCGTACGTACATAGATTCACACTAACAAAAGAAAGAAAAAGGTCAATTTATATTTTTTTAACGAAATTCGTCGAAATTTGATGGTCGAAAAACAACAACTAATGAAAATTGAATTAGGGAAATAAATAAGTGTAAAGAATGAAAAGGAGAGTGTTGGGGGGAGTTTTATGGTGAGTT